>JANHJO010005503.1:50589-60834 GCA_032468235.1 Pseudoxyrhopus heterurus | reverse complement strand
ATAAGCCGAGGGTGGTTTTTTCAGCCCTTTTTGAGGGCTGAAAAACTAGGCTTATACTCGAGTATATACAGTAATCATAATGACTATCCACATAGGATCATTATATATCTAATATTGTTAAGAAAATAAGCTGTGTGTGCATGTCTAAAACACACAAACTTATATACATGCCACTGAGAGTCTATGGATTGCAATAGGGTAGAAATGTATAGATGGATGGATGGATGGATAGATAGATAGAAGAGAATTTTTGGGAGATATGCATTCTCTGGAAAATCCCTAATGAAAATGGGTGTGGGCCAACAGTAGCTGTTCCATCGTAGGAGATGTCCATAACACAGTCTCTACTGACGTCATGTTAATTTCTTAAAAATCAAAGACAATTTGCAGAATAATCATATGTTGAAGACATCAGGATCAGTTTTATTACTGACGATTGATTTGATTTGATTTAGATGGCTACTTAGCAAAGCAACTCCTGGTGGTAGGCACAATGAGAACATCAATATAATGCCAAGTAATAGAAATAATTAAAATTACATAATAACAGCAGAAATGCAAAGAATGATGACCAAGGATAAACCCAGTAGTAATAAACATGTTTAGTTTATAATGACTTAAATTTTGCAATTTTTCAAACTTTGTATGGGTAGGCAGAGAGAAAGATAATCAATTAATTAATGCTTCTCAGTTTTCCAATAATTTGGAAATATATTTTGCACTGTAATTATCAGACTCTCCAGGTCCTGGCTACTTTACATGAGTGTTACGATCCAAAATGAAGTGACCAAGCTGCCTGTTCTTGTCCTTATGTAATATTTCTTCATTTCCCTTATGTATATGTGTAGAGTTTAATCTTTTGTGTCAATGCAAGAATGTGAGGATAATTGCCAAGTTAATGTTTTTGTTTAAGTATCAGATTTGCTACAACTGGAAGAAACTATTTAGATTTGTTCTAGTTAGTGTTGCACATGGTTTAATTAGGGCTCTATAGTGCTTTGTAGTTAAAAAAAAAAGCCATATAGCATATGGATGCTACTACTTAAAGCAGCCTGCTTTTCTGAGATTGTGCTTTCTAAATTTGGTTTAAGGTTTTCTGAAAGAGCTGTATGCATGCCCTGGCTGTGCTGTTGTATCAGATCGAAAACACTGTACAATCATAGCTTTAATCAGAAAGCCTAATATTGAATAGAAGACTTACAACTCATGAGAGGTATATAACATAGATAATTTGCTTTCCCTTTTCTTTTTCTCTTTGGTAGAATTTGGCATTCCTGGATGTCTCTCATAATCACCTAAGTTCTACAAAATTAGGGTCTCAGCAACAATTAGAGAATCTACAAGAGCTTGTGATGTCTCAAAACCAAATTACAGAATTAAATAAAGAAGATCTATACTTTCTTGGTAACTCTTCATTAAAAAGATTGGACCTTTCATCAAACCCCATAAAAGAGGTAAACAAAATCATCATGCCTAGAGTCTTGGTGGCCTGAAAGAATATGGATGAAAGTTACTTTGGAATAAACAGGATCACCTGTCTCTTTGTCTCTCTCTCTCTCACCCTCTCCCTCATTCTCTCTCTCTCTCAAATCTCACATTATTTGCATGAAAATCCATATGCATTGTACCACTTAAAAAATAATTTTGTTTATTTTTTTAAAAATCCACATTCTGCCAGCCCCTTTGCACATAGTTCCAGTCATTGCCTTAATTGCATTAAGGTAGGTATTGTCTAATTTGGACCTGTAGTTTCTGGGGAAATTGGAGAGGGAGCAATTTTTAATAATTTGTTTATCAAATTTAGAAACTTCCCATCACCCTCATAGAAGGACTCTGAGTGATGTACAAATAAAATATTAAAACATAAAAACTGTATATAAGAGCTGCAGTGACACAGTGGTTAGAATGCAGTACTGCAGGCTACTGCTGCTGACTGCCAGCTGCCTGAAATTTGGCAGTTCGAATCTCACTAAACTCAAGGTTGACTCAGCCTTCCATCCTTCCCTGGTGGGTAAAATGACCCAGATTGTTGGGGGTGATAGGCTGACTCTGTAAACTGCTTAGAAAGGGCTGTAAAGCACTGTGAAGCGGTATATAAGTCTAAATGCTATGCTAAATTCTATGCTATAAAATTTAAATATGAGGCAAGCATAGTTAAAATTCAACACTAAAAGTTAATTAAAAGGCTTGGGGAGGACCTTCAGGACACTAACCATCTCCACAGCTGTGTGGTCCTCTATGAGCCCCATGTGAGATGGCAGAGCCAGGTTCTTAGATATTTTTGAAATGCCAGAGAGTGGGTGCCCACTTTGCGTCTGGAGGTGGGGGGATGTTCCAAAGAGTGGAGGCAATGGCAGAGAACACTCTCTTCCTGGATCACCACCACCCAGTTGGAATTCTTTAAATGACAGGGTCTACAAGACGTCTTCCCTGCCTAATCAGGTGGGATGGGCTGAAGTAATAGGCAGAGACTTTCTGTAGGTAAACTGGTCCTATGCCACGAAGGACTTTAAAGGTATAATCAACACTTTAAATTGCACTGGAGCAAGCTGGCATCCAATGCAGCTTGCACAGCAGAGGTGTTACATGCACCCTTCTCACAAGGCTGCATTCTATACCAGTGGAAGCTTCTGTCTACTTTTCAAGGGTGGCCCCATCTAGAATGCATTGCAATAGTCAAAGTGGAAGATGACCAGAGCATGAGTGACCAAGCACAGTGACTCCATCTCCAGGAAAGAGCATAACTGGTACACAATGCAAAGTTGAGCAAAGATCCTCCTAGCTACTGTACAACTGCCACCTGCTCTTTGAGTAGGAGCCATGAGCCTAGGAGGATCCTCAAATTATGCACTGGGAGAGTTGGCTCAAAATTTGGGGGTGGTGATGGTGGGAAGACTCAACATTTCTGTCATGTGGAATAATGTTAAAGCATTTTAATTATTGTTTCTAGTTTCAACCAGGCTGCTTCCATGCTATTGAAAACATATATGGCCTTGATCTGAACAACGTACCATTGGGACCTGATGGCACAGAGAAACTTTGTTTGGAATTATCTGGCACAAAAATACAGAACCTTTCAATGAGCAAAGTGCAACTTTCACAGATTTCCAATTTGACTTTTAGTGGAATGAGTAAAACAAACCTTAGCATTTTAAACCTATCAAATAATTATTTGTCTGTTATTGAAAATGCCTCATTTATATATTTTTCAAATTTAAAAGAACTAAATTTAATGAATAACAATATTACAAAACTGTTTTCTCATTCTCTCTATGGGCTTCACAATCTGAACTATCTGAACTTGGAAAATTCACATATCAGAATAATTAATCTGGCTTTCCAGTGGCTAGCTCACTTGAATTACCTTATTATGGATGGTAATAGATTTCTAGAGATTACTCCTCATACATTTAAAGGTTTAGAAAATTTGAAAAACCTGAGTTTATGTCAATGCAATATAAATTCAATAACAAATATGACATTTGCTTCACTTGCAAATTCTTCCCTGCAGTTTCTCAATCTAACAAAAGCTGGAATCATTTCCATCAAGCCCAAAGCTTTTTCTTGGCTAAGGCAACTAAAAATGCTTGATTTAGGTTTAAATAATATTAAGCAGAACCTTACAGGTCAGGAATTTCAAGGTCTTGGTAATATTGAGACTCTCTATCTTTCATATAACTATCAGTTGAATTTGACGAGTGAATCATTCACTCTTATTCCAAGCCTTCGAAAGCTGAGAATGAGAAAAGTACGTTGCAGTAATCTTGCAATCACCCCCTCACCATTTCGTAAATTAAAGAATTTGACAATCCTGGATATGGGTAACAACAATATTGCTAACATAAAGGACAATATATTTGATGGACTGCATCAACTTGAAATTCTTGATCTGCAGCACAATAATCTGGCTCGACTTTGGAAACACACCAACCCAGATGGTCCTGTTCTCTTTCTCAAAGATCTTCACAACCTCCGTCTACTGGATTTAGAATCAAATGGCTTTGATGAGATTCCACACAAGGCTTTCTATGGCTTATCATTATTGAGAAGCTTGAATTTAGATTCCAATCTTTTAAATCTGCTTCCCAAGTCTGTTTTTGATGATCTGACATCTCTGAGTTTTCTCTTCCTCCAGAAGAATATGATCACAGCTATTGATGAAAAAGTGTTTGGTGTGGTTTTCAAACATCTAAAAGTATTAAATATGGCTTCAAATCCATTTGACTGTACTTGTGACAGTATAGCTTGGTTCGTTACTTGGCTCAGTAGCAACAAAACATATATCTCAAATTTAGACAATTATCAATGCAACACTCCACCCAAATATCACTCTAATTCAGTAGCACAATTTGATACTTCTATATGTGATAATGTCCCCTTTAAGCTGGTATGCATTTTGTGCACTACTACTGTATCATTGCTCATCTTCATAGCTCTGCTTGTTCACTTTGAAGGATGGAGAATTAAATTTATGTATACTGTAGCTGTAAACAGAGTATTGGGCAACAAAGAAATAGATAGACAACAACAGCAATTTGAATATGATGCCTACATCATTTATGCCAAGAAGGACATGAACTGGGTATCTAAGAACTTTATTACCCTTGAAGAAAATAATCAACCAGCCATTCGATTCTGTTTAGAGGAACGAGATTTTGAAGCTGGAATATCTGAATTTGAAGCTATCATCAATAGCATACAGAGAAGTAGAAAGATCATATTTATTGTAACTAAACATCTCTTAAACGATCCCTGGTGTAAAAGGTAAGTTGAAAATATTTAAATAATTTCCATTTTATTTGGGTTTTTAGGGCATGACTTTGACTTCAAAGCTGTTTCTGTGAATTGTCAGGATTTCCAGCTAAGGAATCCTATTTTCTCATGTTTAAAAGAAGGCAGTGGTAATCTTTCAAGTTAAACATGCATTCCACATATTACTGTGGAAATTTTGAGATTTTGGATTGTACCAGTTAAACATCACAGGAGTTTACTTTTCACAGATCTTGTTCACAAAATACCAGGTTGTGCTTTCAAAAAATAGAGTGATTTTTGTTAAATTTCAATACTGTTCTGTTGCATTTAAGAGAATTTAAGTTTGACAAGGCAAAAAGTATATGAAATGCATTATTAAGGTGTTTTATTTATTACTTCTATTGCTTAATTACAATATGACTGACATAGCTATTTGAGCAGGAATGTTGCCATAAATTAATAGTCCTGGATAAATTCTTTCAAACAGTAATATTTACAGGAGTATAAACTTTGTCTACTATCGTAGTAAAAAACCTTCTTGCCAGTCTTCTGCACCCAGGTTCTAAAATTTATTTGGGAAAGGAGCTGTTTTCAGGCTTTATCAAGGCTTTGGCAGGGGTTAGAATTACAAATCTAAAATCATCAGTGTGAAACATACAACTTGTGTCACTTAAAGAAAAATGCTCTCAGTACCTTGTTTTCTAGTGGAAGTAACATACATAATATTTCAAGTTGGCAGGGAAATCTGTCTGGTTCATTTCTGTATGTGAGGTTCACAATTTGTACTTCTTAAATCTTTTTGTTTAAGTAAATTAGGACATGCTTGTGTATCAAAATCTACATTTTCACAACTTTGTGATAAAGTTCACAACTCAACAGTGTGCACATAAAACATATATTAATGAAATATAACCCAATGCACTTCATAGAAAGGGAGAACTATTTAAAATAAATTCTAGGAAAAATGCATATAAGAATGATCATAGATTTCCACTGCTTGTACCTTTTCAGTCAGAATTATGCAAAACTCCCATCCCCATTTCTCACGTAGTGTTGCTATCTTTCCCTTTATATAAAAGCACAAGAACTAAATTCTTCCAGTCATCAAGTATACAATGCATTTAGAAAGTATTCAGACCCCGTTCACTTTTGTCAATTTTATTATGCTGCAGCCTGATTCTACAGTTGTTGAAATTCATTTTTTTTCTTTCATTAATCTACACTTAATACCCCATAATGACAAAGTGAAATAAGAATTTTAGAAGTGTCTGTAAATTTATTAAAAAGAAAAAAAAGAAATATCACATTGGCACATTGACTCTTCACTCAGTACTTTGTTGAGCACTTTTGGCAGCAATTACACCCTTGAGTCTTTTTGGGTATGATGTGACAAGATTTGCACACCTGGATTGGGGGACTTTCTGCCATTCTTCCCTGCAAATCCTCTCAAACTCAGTCAGGTTGGATGGTGACTGTCAATAGACAGCCATTTTCAGGTTCCTCCAGAGATGTTCAGTAGGGTTCAGGTCACACTGGGACATTCACAGAATTGTCCCTAAACCACTCCTGTGTTATCTTGGTTGATTGCTTAGGATTGTTGTCATGTTGGAAAGTGAACCTTCAGCCTAGTCTGAGGTCCTGAGCACTGTGGAACAGATTTTCATTGATGATATCCCTGTACTTTTGTCACGAATTTGTTAGCTAGGCCTTCAGACTACTGCTAATGTAAATATTCATATTATAAAGGTTTCATTAGACAGCTGCATTTCTCTACTGAGTTGCCATAGAAATTATCACATACACGTGATTTTTGTTTTGGCTAAACTGCATTCCTGGGGTCAGGGTCAAGTTCCGAGACTAAAGGAACGTACATCCGACCTCTCATTATTCTATGCTTTTTGTTCTGTGTCTTGATGCAGACGGAAGATATTTACTCATGCTATTAATCATGTAGTTATTTTAGGTTTTTATCTTTATTTTAATTAAAGATGTTTTTATTAGGTCTTTGTACGTGTTTGATTTTGTATGCAATGAGTCATAGGAGATCTACACCTCTACATCCCGATGGGATTTTTACAAACTTTGACAACTTTGCTCCATTCAGCTCTCCTTCAACCCTGACCAGTCTCCCAGTCCCTGCTGCTGAAAAACACCCCCACAGCTTGATGCTGCCACTACCACGTTTCACTGTTGGGATAATATTGGGAAAGTGATGAACAGTGCCTAGTTTCCTATAGACAATTGATGCCAAACAGTTTAATCTTGATTTCATCAGACCAGAGAATCCTGTTCTTCACAGTCTGAGAGTCCGCAGGTGCTTTTTTGTAAACTCCAAGTGGGCTTTCATGTGTTTTGCACTGAGGAGAGACATCTGTCTAGTACTCTGCCATAAAGCCCAGATTGGTGGAGGGCTGCAGTGATGGTTGTCCTTCTGGAACTTTGTGCCATCTCCACACAGGATCTCTGGAGCTCAGTCATGACCATTGGGTTCTTAGTCACTTCTTTTACTAAGGCCCTCCTCCCCTGATTACTCAATTTGACAGGGCAACCAGCTCTTGGAAAAGTCCTGGTCGTGCCAAACTTCTTCCATTTGAGAATTATGGAGGCCTTGGTGCTCTTAGGAACCTTCAGTGCACCAGAAATTTTATTGTAGCTTTGCCCAGATCTGTGCCTTGCAATAATTCTGTCTCTGAGCTCTGCAGGCAGTTTCTTTGACCTCATGGATTTTGCTCTGCTACAGTACGCATTGTCAGCTCTGAGGCCTTCTATAGAGAGGTATGTGCCTTTCCAAATCATGTGCAATCGATTTAATTTACTATAGGTGGACTCCAATCACGGTATGTCAACAACTGTCAAGAGAAATGGGAGGCACCTGAGCTAAATTTCAAGTGTTGTTGCAAGGGTCTGAATACTTATGCCAATGTGATATTTTCTTGATATAAATTTACAGAAATTTCTAAAACTCTTTTCAACTTTATTATGAGGTACTGAGTGTAGATTAATGAGAAAAAAAATGAATTTCAACAACTGTAGAATCTGTATAAAATTGAACCATATCCATATTTTATCATTCTTTCAGTGTCTACACCTGCACTTATCATTTTTCAGTCTTCTTAACAGTATTTACGATATTCTTTTTATCATTTTTCCCTGGATATTGAAATGGATAGCTTAGTTTAAATATTTTTGTACTAAACAGACAATCGGATTTGGTGTCTTAAGAAGTTCCTTTGAATTCTGGGATTTTATGACACTAAATGATTAAAGTCTTTTAAAAGTATTACTGATTCTAAATGATTCAAGAGAGTCATTGAATCATAAAGATACATGTCTCTGAAACTTATAAGTAAGTCTGCTAAGCTAAAACATGTCTTTGTTTTCTTCAGGTTCAAAGTGTATCATGCTATACAGCAAGCCATTGAACAAAGTCGGGATTCTATTATACTAATTTTTCGACATGATATTCCTGATTACAAGTTAAAGAATGCACTTTGTTTACGAAGAGCAATGTTCAAATCTCATTGTATCTTGGAATGGCCTGTGCAGAAAGAACGTCTGGATGCATTTTACCAACAATTGAAATCAGCACTTCAGTCCAATAGTAGGATAATATAATTTGTTTTAAGAAGAACATTATATGCATTTCTGGGTAATTCACTCAGTGGTTAAAATACCACACTAAAAATATGATATTGAAAAAGAAGTAAATATAAAATCATTCTTCCAGGATTTTTTTTCTTCTATCCAAAATAGTAGAGTATTGTATCCAAACATACAAAACGAATGAGTAGCATTCGGGAACATCAAATGTTTGCTAGAAAAGACAAAGTATTTTAGAGGTGAGACCAAAAAGTAGGCTACGTACTAAATAAAAATGTTTATTTTTAAATCCAAAACTAATCTCTCTCCTTCTCTTCCATGTGGTTCATGTTGAAGATTGTCCACCAATCTTTCTGACTTTCACTGCTTACAGTTGCCTCACTCCTCTCTCTTCATTGTATGCCAGCCTTTGCCTTAGCCACATAGTCTGACCTGGGCACCATCCTGCCCACTGGTCTTCACATGACCTTCCTTTTCCTATTTTCTAGCCACAGTGGGAGGCTGCCATCTTGCCTTTTTCTGACTGCTCAAAACTACCGTAGCTGGTCTATACACAGCACAGTTCACGCATAGAACAATTTGCACATTCCTAATACTTCAGCCTCTCCACTTTCTTACCCAGAAATAGGAGCCACAAAGTAAGTTAAGCCTTTGTCTATGCTGCATAATCTTACTGGAAAAAAGAAATGTAAAAAGAGTAGAATTCCAATATCTGATGCACTAGAAAAGAGAGCTTGGTGAAAATACAATTGATACAGCAGTGTCTAGGGCTAACCAGTTTAAGTAAAATATGATAATGCTAGTAGGAAAAAAGAAAAAGTTCCTTGCCTGAATTGTTCCATCTGCTTTTGAGTAGCCAGAGCTAAAAAAAAAAACGTATGTTTTAGATATCTTGGTCATTAAAATGGGTCTGTTTTGTTCCAGATATGGGTTGTTTCTGCTGAGACAAGTAAGTGGGAGAAAAGATAGCAGGTTTTCCAACTTATGCCAAATCTGATTTCTCTTTTTTTTAAAGTTAAAAGATCTGTATTAAATGAATAACATGGGTAAATAGGTTAATGTCAATATACTTGGGTGGTTGTTTATAAAATTATATACTGATAGTAATGGCAAACTACAGTAAGTTATTTCTCAGCAACAAGCTGTAGAACTTGATTGGTAATAATGATAATCAGAGCATTCAAGTGATACAAAAGCTGGTTTAAAGCATTTGCTTTGAAGTTACTATATGGTAAGATTAGTAATTAATCATTTAGTACCTATAGTTTTAGAAAAAAAATATATAATACAGAGTGCAACATAGTGTAATATATATTAAAAACCAGTACTTTGCATATCCTAGTGATTTCAAATTTACTATTTACAGATAGTAAACTGAATGTACATTAGCCATATCTGTAATTAAAAAAAATGTTTACCAGTGTCCTTCCTTGGGACATATGTGATGGGATCTAACGGGGTGTGACCTGACCATGCCTCTTATGGACAGATTGCTCTCTAACAAGACATCTGATTCCAGTTAATTTATCACTGTATTTGAATGTATGTTCTCAAATATAATTGGTGACCCAAACTGGTCCTTCTATGAACACAGGATTCTTTCCATTCATGAGATGAACTAGGATCCATAACTGTTACATGCAAAAAACCATGTAAAATGTTTAGATCCTACATCCATAGCAATAAGATTGTTCTCATATTTTGTTTCTCTTCCTCTCCTAGAAACTAAGGATAAAAGACATTACTACTATTTATGGAGCTGCAGTGGCTCAAGTGGTAAGAACAGAGTACTGCAGATCAGCAGTTTGGCTGATCTAATCCCATCAGCTCCAAGGTTGACTCAGCCTTCCATCCTTCTGAGGTCGGTAAAATGAGAACCCAGATTGTTGGGGG
>JANHJO010005503.1:34678-45260 GCA_032468235.1 Pseudoxyrhopus heterurus | reverse complement strand
CTTCCACATGTGCTAATTCATAGTTTGGATGCCTTCAGTGTGAATCTACAATGTTCATAGTCATGAAAATAAAGAAACCTCTTTGAATGAGAAGGTGTGTCCAAACTTTTGGTCTGTACTGTATATCAATTGCTGATTTGCTTTTTAACCACACTTTCTGCTAAGTCTTGTTATTATGACTATTATGACTATTTTCTTTATACTTGGTTATGTTGGTTATGTTTTACAGAATCAAATTGATATTTTTATTAAAAAGAAACATGCTTGACTGCTCATTTAAAAGAAAAGGTTATATAAGAAGAAATAAGATACACCTCTTAGAAAAAGAAAGGCTATACTATCACATTAGCATTTTTTTAATTAGACAATCCCACTTAAGCTTTAGAAGAAATGTCCTAATGAAATATTTATCATCATAGTTCTTCTTAGCCCAAGTTCCAAGTCAAATTTGTACAGACTTCAGTCTATGCTCTCCTGGCAGCTGTTTTGACCCAAATGCTTGAAAAGTAAAATGAATAGAATAGAATAGAATAGAATAGAATAGAATAGAATAGAATAGAATAGAATAGAATAGAATATTTTGCCAAGTGTGATTAGACACACAAGGAATTTATTTCTGGTGCAGAAGCTCTCAGTGTACATGGAAACCACCAAGTGATAATAATAATACCAATAAAAGGGGTTAATAAGGATAAAAAGGATAATAATGCTACAGCCATACAACATGGGTAGTTGTACTACATAGGCATTAGAATTGAGAATTAGATGTTCAGCAGAGTGATGGCTTAAAGGTTTAGGACTGCATAGATGTAGAAAAGTTGCTCTTACAATATTTACTTATTGTAAATATATCATGATATATGATGGTTTGATGTATGTTTTTCTTAATTTTAACTAGTATAAATTTTTATTTATTCATACTGGTTGCATCTGTACTGCATTCCCATGGAAGCAATGAGTCAGCCATTCAAAGTAAACCAAATTAGGAAACCAATGAATAAAGGTTAGGATTTCTTTTATTGTAACAGTTATAGTAACAGAATCTTGCCAATCTAAATGTATTCCTCCCTCTTTTCCTCCCTTCATCTTAGTGTAAGCTAGGGAGGGATTGTCTGATTTTTCTTTACTTATTTTCTTGATCTGAGTTGGGTCCCTTTAATCTGTTGCTTTCGTAACCACCCTTCTGTTCTTCAAGGCCATTCCCTCTATAGTGTGTTACAAATTAAATCTTTGTTCTAATGAAGAAATTATAGAAGGGAAAGCCCTTCTATAGTAACAGCCTTTAAAAAATCGAAATAAGCAAGTTTATTGATACAATTTAAATTTATTCTTTTCTCTCATATTGTTAAAAACAAGTTTCAAACATCCACCATATTTTGAAGCAGATTTAGTCGTAATGAATTCACCATTCATGTTATCCAGGCACTGTGCTATCACTTCAATAGCATCACTTGGCTGGCCCAATTATGCAAAGCATAACTGAGTACCATAAACCTACTGATGATATATAATTCTGAGCTGGCAGCTTCTTATAGACACCAAATAGTGTCATGGCTCCGTTGGAGCCTGTGTCCGATGAGGAGGATGAGACGGAGCTAGGGCTGACAAAGGAAGATGGTGCAGCCTCTCGGGCCCTGCAGGAATGACCAGAGGAGCAAGATGAGGCAGTCCTTGTTCCCTTGGGCCTGGGAAGGGTTGCCAGTGAAGGAGAGAGGGAGCAGGATGACTAAGTGAGGGGAGAGGAGAGGACAGGCAATGCAGCAGAATAGCGACGGAGCTCCAGCAACAAGCAATTGCCTCCCACCCCGATCCCCAAGCATGGAGAATGGAGATGAGGGGGATCAGCACAGGGTGACCTGATGACTCAGGAGGAGGGCACCCTGCCCCTCTTCACAAGACTCACCTGGGGAATGAAGTTTAAAGAGATCTGTTGGGAGGGGCGCTTGTTGGGAACACGTGTTGCCTTTTTCCAGCCTCACATGCTGTTACTGATGTCTGGATATTTTGCTGTGCCTTGTCCTGCTTGCCTTTCCCTGCTTGCCTTGCTTAGCTATGTGTGAGTTTGCAGCGACACAGTTCTGCTCCGGGTTGTGCTGCAGGCCCAGTGAACTCTTCCTGTGATGAGGACTCCCTGGGACCAAGTTCCCTGAACTATGGCTGCTCTCAGAACTGTGCTGCTCCTCTGGACTAATAGCAGCCAGGAACTATTGGAAGTGCATGTTTAGAGCTTTGCCCCTGGAGCTGCAATAAACTGTGGGACTTTTGCGGGAAAGTTGAAGGAATAAAGGGAAGTTACACCTTCATTCCGGCTGTGTTGCTTCCGTGCCCAGTCCTGGGTCATCACAAAGAGTGACTGTGTAGTGCTCTGTGGCCCTACGGATCAGAGATATCTCATGCAACCTCTCTCCTCTTATCAACATTGACTGGTACCAATGATGGAGAAAGGTGGAGAATCACAGTAACATTGTACCTGCTACTTGGCACAGTAGGTCCAAAAGATTATCATAATCAATGATATTGAAAACTGTTGAAACATCAAGAAATTCATTTTCTTCATCCTGGGTTCTCCACAAGACATCTACAACTGCAATCAGTGCCAGAGAGAGAGAGATGAGAGTGAGAAGAGAGGGAAAGAGAGAGAGAGAGATACCTGTTTCCCAGAAAGAAAATACAGGGAGCCACAAAACATGAGAAGGCATGGCTGGGGGGGGGGGAATCATGTGACTGCATGGCAGTGAGTGACCTCAAGTTGGCCATGCCCACCCAGGTTTTGTGGCTTCCGGTGTTTTCTGTGGGAAATGGGTCCAAAGTGTTTGAGTGTTTAAGGTTACAGACCCCTGGTCTAGATACACCTCCTCACCAACAATGAACATCCAGGTGAGCAGAGATTAACATCAAGATTAATGCAAGACCAACAGTCAAGATGTAAACAATTCAATCAACAAGGAACTACCAACTCAGACAAATAAGCTAACAGCAAGCAATACCCTAATCAAGAAACCAGGACTTTTCCCCCCTTTGCTAAACTGGGCAGGGCCAGCACGTGATGCATCCTGCCCGTATGCTCCCGCGAGTTTGATACCCCTGGTCTAGATAGTCTATTTTCTTAAGGGTACAGTACTGTATAATTGCAATCCAGCCACTTTCTTAGCAATAATGTCAGTCATCAATTTGGTTTTCATCCCATACCCAGGTTTCAAATCAGACTGCCCATGGGACCAGGCAGCATTCTGTAATTACAGCTCTATCATTTTTGAATGACTATGTTCCTCTAAAACAGAAGGCTGGATACTGGAGGGCAGTTTTTCAATTACAGTGGTTTTTGTCTCTCTAGTAATGTTTAACTGTTGTGATCATTGAGAAAACAGTTTATCTGCATGTTAGTAGAGCAGAAACAGTAGTTAGGAAAGAAGATAAATCATCCACTGTGCCCTCCTGTCCATGTATATTTAATGAGATCCCCAAAGAAGATGGAGAAACACTTTTATCCTTGTTAATTTTAGGGCTGTGAGATTGAAGAATTTTCTTCTAATTTCTTGTAGTAGGTGATTTTTTTCCCAATTCTACCATCCGATTTTCCCTGATAATTTTCTTGCCAAGCTGAGAAAGGGCAGAGAGTTCTTATCAGAGGGATGACCCAATGAGGACCAGAAGGCTAGTAAAATTAAACCAAGATCACCAACAATCCACCATAAATACATAGGATTGCATTAACCCTGAATGACAAGCTATATACATTAATGGCATCTCATTGTGAAACATTGTCTTCTTCTCTTGAAATGAAGAGAAATTCAGTGGGTGTTTTTAAGGAAATAATGTATCTTATTTTCTGAATGGAACTCAACTTTAGCAGTTTACCTTTACTAAAGATAAAGTACTATTTCACATTCGGGGATTCTAAAATATATTCCAAGATGTTTTACTTTGATTAAGGCATCAAGATTTCAGTTGTGTGCTGTTATTAATTACAAGGAGAAAGTAATAGAAGCATACTTGTAGTGTTTTGCAGGGGCAATTCGGATTTCATTGAAAGGAAATAATAAATGTGTCTGAGCTCAGCAAGATCTGTTGTTATGCTTGCATTTTCATGAACTCAAGCAAAATTGGCTGTACTGAATCTTGATAACTACTATTGAATACCTCTCTTATCTGTATCTTAATGTTGCTGTGAGGAACAATGCAAGTATTATTGCTTTCATAGCAGTTTATAAATCTGGAATAGACATCTGCAGAGTTAGATTTAAAAAAAAATCTAGATAAAGCTATTGTCAACTCTGTATTTTGTTTATAAAAGGTTTTTGTGGTATATTTAAAAATACAATTTGAAAATGTTACTGCTATGAAGTAATTCTATATAGAATGGAAAGTGCTGTGAAGAATATTTATGGATATAATGCCTTTAATTGATAACTTTGCTTTGCTTTTTTAAGGCAGTAATTTCTCACTGTTTGAAATGCAGAGTTTCTGAATTGATCTTACTCTCCACTTCTGCAGGAATTATGTTTCTACAAATCCCTAACTAATTGAAGACCTTACCCCATATATCCGATTAAGACAATTCTGATTCACAAAAGCTTACACCGTAATAAATACAGTTTTAAAGTACCACAAGGCTCTGTCTTTTGTGTGTGTGTGAAAGAGCAACTAGCTTAGCCTGTTCTATCAGTGGGAAGTATCATTTAAAATGTTGATATAAGGAGACCCATCAGTGTTCATCCGGTTTCATGGAAGTATGAAACCTAGTTCATTCAAGTGATGAATGTTGTGAGAAAGGATTTGAACTCAATTCCAGTCTATGTTCCCTCACTTTAGCATGGATTTCTAAACAAGGTCCAATTCTTACCCAGGCTTTAATTGCACATATAATTGGTGAGCTTAATGAAGAAGAGACTCTTAATATTTGGAGCTTCCACCTGATTATAAGACTGGATTCTCATACATTATTAGATGCACATGGACCTTTTCCAAGATTTTTATTCAACCCATTATCTCTTCTCTTTCAGGGATACCTGATCTTGTTGCAGTAAATGCTTCCTATCTGATCCCAAAGAAATAAAACACCTCTACCAAGATACTAATTAGTCTCCTTTTTGTAACAGTTAATTAAGCTGATTGCATTTTCCTTGACTTTTATCAATTATTTACATATGAAATATATAGCAATCACTTTCCATTGACACATTTCCATGTATAAGTACTATCTATAAATATTATAAATAAAAATGAGCATAAAAGAAACATATAATTAATATAAGTAAAAATGTTATCTTTGGACTATTAATATTGTTTCTTTCAAAAATTTATACTCAGATGTTCTTATTTCATTTTCATGTTCAGGTAGTGCTTTACTTATGACCACAAAGCAATGCAGTTAAGTGAGCCATGTCCAATTTTATGATCTTTTTTGGTGCAGAAATTAGGGGAATAATGTGATTGTTAAACAAATCTGTCTTCCCCCGTTGATTTTGCTTGTTGGAAGCTCCTGGGAATGTCACAAATGGTGATCACATGACCCCAGGATGCAACAACCATCATAAATACATGCCGGTTGCCAAGCACCTAAATTTTGATCCTGTGACTACAGGATGCTGTCACAGTCTGAAGTGCGAGGACCACACAAATATGTGACCACATAGTAAATCACTTTTTTCAATAACTTTGAACAGTTGTTAAATGGTTGTAAGTTGACAACTATTTGTATAGTTCAAATTGCTTTCATTTTTATTCTTTTTTAATACCTTTGTTTAACTACAGTTTTGTAACAACATATTTAGGTATTCAGTTAAGCTATCAATATTTTGTCCTAATATAGATTTTCAAGAAAAACTATTTAATAAAGCTTCTGACAATCAGGCATATAAACTAATTTTGAAAATTAATAGCCAAAAATGTTGATATTAGAATTCCATTTTATAGCTGTACAGCTTACTGGACAGTATTTGCTTGAGCAAATAATACTGTATTATTCCACAATCACATTATAGTGAAAATGCTGTTCCATTTGGATTGTAGTAAATCACTCACAAGTTTATGATATATTGCAGGTGTTGAATGATACCTCTGCCCTTCTATCTAGATGAAAAAAAGCAGGATTAGGAAACCCATATTAAGATAGCTTGGTGATTCCTGACAACTATCGCAATTATAGTATTTTATTCCTTTTTATTAATTTCTCATTTGCATTACATAGACCAGTGGTGGGCAAACTTATTAGTCAACTGAGCCAAATATCAACAAAACAGCGATTGAAATTTCTTTTGAGAGCCAAATTTTTTAAACTTAAAATATATAGGAAGGTACATTGTTATTAACTTAATAAGGGTATTCCTAACCATCTCAACATACCTTTCTCAATCCTCGACACTACATCTTCTTTCACTCCACAACGTTTCCTAAAATTAACTTAATAAACTTTACTTAAAGTTTTAAGTCTTAGTTAAACTATAGGTACGTTGAATAAAACTTGATAACATACTTAATAACGATATTATTTATTGATAAACTTAAATTCCTTACAATTTACCTTACAATATACAGAAAATTAAATCATGACAATGACTGACAAACACTAATGTGAACAATGGCCTTGCATCTCCTTGGAAAGTTTGAGTAAGTCAGGTTTGTATGTTGTTGTTTTTAATTTTAGGCACGATTCCAGGTTCTCATCAATAAGACGATTTCTCAATTTACTCTTGATAAGGTTCATGCTTGAAAATGATTGTTCACATAAATATGTAGACCCGAAAAAGGAAAGAACAGCAAACGCTAGTTTTTTCAGTTGATTATATGAGTCAGGAATACTATTCCAGGTGTTAAAAATCAACATATCTTCCTTCTCCAGGTCTTTCAAAGCAGACCACTTGTGCTGTGAACTAAGTTCACATTTGTTTTTCTCCAATATTTCTATATCAGCAGAAAGACGTTCAAATTTCGAGCTCCACAGTTCTTTGTTTTTTAAATCCAGCAATTGCATTTCAAAGTTGCCAATGTCAATATTAAAGGGAGAAAAATGTAATTCTGTTACAGTAGCATCAAGAGGTTTTTTAACAAAGGCTAACGTCGCTTTGCTGTTTCTGAATTCCTGAAACCTGTTGAGAAAAGCTTTCCTCATATTTAAAAGTGTTGTTTTGAAATAGCAAATGTCAATATCAGAATTATTTTCTTGGCGATGTTTCAACAGGCTTGGAAAGTGAATCAAAGTTTCTCTTTCAAAATCTTGAGCAAAAACAGATAATTTGTTTTCGAATGAAATAACTTCTTCTAACATAGAAAAAATTGTGTTTCCTTTCCCCTGTAGTTTATGATTAAGCTGATTTAGATGGGACGTAACGTCTACCATGAAATACAATTTTTGGATCCACTGATCGTTCGTTAGTTCTGGATAGTGAACACCCTTCTCAAGGAAAAATGCTTTAATTTCTGTTAATAAGGAAGCAAAACGTTTCAAAACGTTTCCTCTTGATAACCAACGTACCTTGTTATGCAGCAGAAGATCTGCGTATTCACTCTCCATTTCAACTAAAAATTCTTTAAATTGGCGATGATTAAGAGCTTTAGCTATAATGGAGTTGATAATCTTAATCACCAATTCCATAACTTTGCAAATTTCTTCTGGAAATGTCTGCGCACAAAGCGCTTCTTGATGTATGATGCAATGGTAAGTAAGTATCTCGTGATTAATTTTTTCTTTCATAATAGCAACAAAACCATTTCTTACGCCGGTCATACTTTTTGCCCCGTCTGTTGAAATTGAGACAATTTTATCGAGTGGAATATGATGTTTTTCAATGCACTTAATTACAGCATTTGCTATATCCTCTCCACGTGTTTGACCTTTGAGTGGCAATAATCCTAAAAGTTCTTCTTTAGGACCTGTAGTTGAAATAAATCTTACAAAAAGTGAAACTTGCGCTGTATCATTTATGTCACAAGACTCGTCAACTGCTATTGATAAAGCTGAAACCAATTTAAGATCTTCAACTTGCTGGTTGGTTATATTGGAAGACATTTTGACTGTTCTATCTTTCACTATTTTAGCAGACAATGGCAACTCTTTAATTTTTTTTAGAATATCTTCTTTGTTCTTAAAATCCCTAAATAACTCTTCCGATGCATTTATAAAACAACGTTTTATGTATTCGCCATCTGTATATGGTTTTCCTCTCTTAGCAATCTCTTGACTAACTACAAAACTTGCAAAATTAACATTGTTGGAAGATTGCATCCAGTGATTAAATACAGAACTTGATTTTTCTTGACTCTTCTGAAGTTCCTCAACTGCTTTCTTCCTTGCATCACCGACAGGATATTTATTACTAAATGACACGTGTTTAGTTGTAAAGTGTCTCTCCAAATTTGATTTCTTGTTATGCGCCAATTTTTCCTTACAAATAAGACAGGTCGGAAGGCCATTTAAGTTTTGAATAAACGCGAAAGTCTCGGTCCATTCAACTTTAAATTCACGGTTTTCGTCTTCCGTTTTTCGTTGCTTTTTCTTTGTAGCCATGTCAAACAGGGCACCTATAAAAACGTTTCATTTTAAAATAAATGAAAGGTAGGTCAGGATTTGCAGCTTCACAGCAGTTTCAAAAGATTCACCCGTGCGGGATTTGGGGAAGTTACTGCTGCTCATGAGACTGCAGACTGTCACTGGCTCACTCATGCATGAAACGAGCGAGCCTCCCCTGCACTGCCTAACACCCAAAACAAAATATTCTTTTCATGTCTAAAGTGATGTCACTCCTGTACAAGAAGCTTGTCCTCACTTCCAGAGGTTATTTAACCTTGTTCCTGCTTCAAAGGGTATTTTTAAAATATACAAACTCGCCAAACGATTGTTAATTTGACTTAACTCTTATTATTTCAATTTATTGTTATTGCAAGCCACGAGGCCAAATTTCCTGAGGTGAGATCAGCTCTGATCTTTCTGGCATTAAGAAATCCCCGAAAACATGTTTAAATTTTTTTTCCCAAGCAGGCTTCAGGCAAACCCACAATTGTTTATACAGTATTATATGTAGAATATTGGTCTGTTTGCCTATTAATTTTTATTATTTTCAGTTTTTATTATAAAAGTTGAATACACATTAATAAAATTAATGATTATTATATTAGTGTGCGTTTAACTTTTTTTCTTGATTTAACCAGTTCTTTATTGTATGCTGCCTAGACATGTTCAAGAGGTAAGCAGCTATATAAATATCATAAATAAATATTATAAATAAATATCATAAACATATGGAAGGTTCTTTCCTAAGGCCTTAAAGACCTGTTTTCCCCCAAGCATTGAGAGATTAGATGACAGTATATTTGATTTATTTACTAAATCTTGGCTGGAGGCGACTGGAGCCAGATTTTTATTGTTCTTAACCTTTTATATTTTAACTACCGTAGTTGAGTTTTATCGTTTTTCTAATGATTTTATGTTTTTTTTTTATAAAACTTTGATTGGGAGTAGCTCTGAGTTGGCTGAAAAATGGGCAGCTATATCAATGTTTTTAAATAAATGGGGATGATGGGAACACATCCGAAGGAAGCCAGGCTAGCTGTGGATGATGGGCACCGTAGTCCCAGCCTTAATGGAAATCACTCAATTTGGGAACTGTAATGGGGTCATTAAAACTTGGACACCCATCATCCTCAACCTTCATTCGCTGTCAGGAAACCCACCCAGGAGGGGATCTTGAGGCCATCTATCTCAACGCTGCCTACCTCACGGGGCCGTTGTGAGGAGACACCCACCCCGAAAAGGACCCAAGAAAGTAAGTCTAGACATTGGATAGGATTAAAAGGTCTACATTTTAAAAAAAATCCGCCCCCTGGCAGGATAAAGCAAGCGCAACGCCACCTCAGCCGCCCCTTCCCTCAGCCCAGCCTACCTCGCAGGGGTGTTGTGGAAGCCCCCGAAGCGCCAGAAGGGGAAAGCAAAAGCAGGCCGTTGAAGAAGGAAGGCCAACGTCGCTGCTTGGAGCCTCTTCGTCGACAAGCCGGCAATTCACCGACCGGACCGGAGCTTCCCTCAGACGCTACCCGGTCTCCGCCTCACTTCCGGCCACGGACAAGGCCGCGACTGCCGTCGCCTGGTCGAACCACCCCGTGACTAAGAGGGCGGAGCTACAGAGGCCGGGGGCGGGGTGCATTGAAAAGCGTAGCGCGCCTGCGCCGAACACCATCTACGCGTCGCCATCGGGGCAGGCTCTCGCGAGAGGAGCCGGCCGCCGCTGCTCTCTCTCGGGCGGAGAAACGGGAGGAGCGTGAGGGGCGTGGCCCTGCGTGAGGGGCGTGGCCCGGCCGTGACAGGCTTGGCTGAAGCGGCTTCTTCGCTCGCCGCTTCTCGCTTCCCTCCCAAGATGTCGGCGCTGGCCGTGGCGACCGCGGCGGCTGCCACCGCGGCCGCCGTCACCGCCGCGCGCTCCGAGAGGCAGGGCAGCCCGGCTTCGTCGCGGGGCTTCTACTTCAACACGGTGCTGTCGCTCGCCCGCTCGCTGGCCGTCCAGAGACCCGCCCCGCTCGAGAAGGTGCAGACGGGATGGGGGGGTGTCGAGGTGGGGGGCTTCTCGGGACCGCTAAGAGACAGCAAGAG
>JANHJO010005503.1:22611-33588 GCA_032468235.1 Pseudoxyrhopus heterurus | reverse complement strand
CATTTTGCAACTTTCTGACAAGCAAAGTCAATGGGGAAGCCAGATTCACTTAACAACCATGTTTCTAACTTAACTACTGCAGTGATTGACTTAACAAATGTGGCAAGAAAAGTTATAAAATGGGGCAAAATTCACCACAAATTCTTCACTTAGCAAAATAAATGTTGGGGGTCAAATATTGGTCATAAGTTGAGGACTACCTGCATTAAGATTAACCATAAGAAATGTTCATCATAATCTATATCAGAATGGAAAAAATATCATTTTATTCTTTGCCTTACCCAGAAAAATATCTATGGCCAACTTTGGGCTCAATACTTATTAAGATTGTGGGTGCACACACATAAACATGTCCCTGTGTGCCTTTCAAGATGTATATTCATAACATAACATAACATGACATCCTTTTCTAATTTCTCTGTTCTTAATTCTCAGTTCAATTCTTTATTGAAGGATGATCTCAGAAGCTACACAAATCCAGGGAAATAATGAAAACTGTTCTTTGAATTATTTCTAGGTTCTGCACCTGAAGAAAAAATAGTTTTCACTAGATGTGGCACTACCACCCATATGCAGTGCAGCAGAAGTTGATTAAACTGAAATGAGCTTCAGTGAGGAAATTCATGTTGGGTCTGAGATCATTTGTCTCTTCCCCGTTTGTCCTATTTTACTAAGTAAAGTTGCCCTTTGTCTACTGCTGGTGCCACATATGGGCAAGATATGAATAGCTCTTTGTTTCTTTTAAGTGAGAAAAAGAAAAGGAAAGAAAAGAGACTATCTGAACAACTAGTATGGGGAATATAATTGAATGATCTTTTTCCTCTTTGCTGTATCATTTTAATTAACAAACAACACATCAGTTGCAAATGATGTCGTTAACACTTAGACACAACTTAAATTCTGTGAAACTCTGGAGGCTGGTATGCATTGGGAACGCTTTAACATGCCACCAGACAACCCATGACCCATTGGGTTATGGTTTCAGAGATTTTTCCTTACCTAAACAGAAAAATAGAATGATTACAGATAGGCAAAGAAACACAGGAGCTGGAGCGACTTTCAACTTCCTGTTGGCTTCCCTTGTAGGAAGCTAGCAGGGGGTGTTGAAATGAGAGTCATGTGACCATGGGTGTGTGTGGGGCAGTGGAGCAGCATGGCGGCATAGCAGCACTGAAGCAATCACAACTGTGCCAAATTTTAATCCCACAGGTGTCATGGGTCTCAGATTTTGGATGCATTCTGTTAAGTTAGTCTGCTTGAGGTACAAGGATTCAAAAATTGTTGTCCTTTGATACACCATTTCATCCAATTGAAGGTTACATACAATCAAATACTAGACTTTTTAGTACTATATAGATTGGGGTAGCACCTATGTCAGGCAGAAAGTCATTCAGAAACTTTATTTCTGTCATTGACCAATGAAATATATATTCAATAAAATGAAGCAAAGTAAAACACCTAACATCAAAGACTGTTGGCAACCATTTATAGGCAAAGCTTACATATAAAGTAGCAGAATTATGCTATTTTTAGAGAGAGAAATTTATCTTGATTGTGTAATAAATAATGTAATTAAAATAATCAGAGTACCTTGGAAATTTAGATAAAAGGGGGGTAATCAACTGCTGGAATGTCCCTGACAACACAAAAGTACGTGGGCTGTAGTTTCTATGGCACCCACGTAACAGGGGCAATATATAAGGAATCCTGTATTTTCCTTCCAAACAGTGTGAGGAGAACATTAAATTGGGCTAAAGATAGGACTCTCCTGAATTTGGGGGATATGATATATAAAGCTGGTTTAGGTGCTAAAATTTGGTTATTTACAATTACATTGTTAAAAAAAGCAGCAATTTCTGTTTGGCCTTCTATGTTTATGATACTTTGTCTTAATATTGTTCTAGCTTGATCTGACCCTAAAGTTAAGATGGTACAGTGGAACTTTGGTTCACAAACGCTTCTATTTGCAACCAGATTGGTTCACAACCAAAAAATCAGCTAAATGTTTGACTCTGTTCACGAACAAATCCTTAGTTCGCAACCAACCTTCCTGAGGACGAAGAAATCTCAAGAGAGAAAACACCTGAAGGAGAGCGTCCTTCCATCACGGAGGTGGATTCTGCCGCAAAACAGCAACCTCTCTCTCGCTCAGAATCAACTGACTGAACAGTTTTCTCTGTTGTTCATGGTTTTCTCAGTGTTTGTATTAAAGGATTTTACTGTTACACTGTGATTTCTGTGGCATATTTAACTAGTACTGTATTTGTGTGCTTCAAAATCTTAAAAAATAAATAAATAGAGTTCATAGGAGTTTGGAATGGATTGATCGTATTTCCATACAACCCAATGGGAAAATTCGTTTTGGTTCACAACCAACTAGGTTCACAACCAAAGTTATGGAACGAATTGTGGCCGTGAACCAAGTTTCACTGTATCACTGTAAATCCATAGTGGATCAGTTTCTTTTGAATAGCTTTTCCTCAAGATTTGAAGTTATCTGCCAATATTAGATAGGTCGTCTATTAGGACTGTGATATAGTTTTAGCCAGTAAGTAAAAATATTTATCCAGAGATTGAATTCAAGTTTATTAACTCCTGCTGCCTATTGAAGTACTGAATTTGGAACACAGTGGTCAACCTGGAAGATACTTCTCAAAAAAAGTGTTTGATTTCTTTCTAAGTTAATCACGCTGTTATATGGTCTTAATTGTGCCCCATATCATAATTGTGCTTAACTTTAGCTACAAACAACTTAATTGCAGCAGGATTAAACTGGGCTGCTCTAGAAATATAATATAACTTTGAATAGTGCATGCAACTCTTTATGCATTATGCGATACATAATGGAGGTGGGCATTTCTGCTTCCTGAAGCTTGCAAATCTATCCCTAGATGTCTAAAAAACTTATCCTGTTCAATGAACTAGGAACCAAAGTCTAGCTTGTCTATTTTGGGCATTTGGACAAAGTGCAATTCTTAGTCTTGGAATAATTTATTGTTGATTCTTCCTCTATAGAATAATGCACAAGTGATCTCAAGGCTCTTTTTAGGCCAGTGGGAGAGTGACAGAATTACGGCACCATCAGGATACAGTGATAAATGTATATGAAAGGTAGAGTTACTTGGGTGAGTTACTAATGAATTTATATGACAGTTGAATAAAACAAGAGCCAATAAACATTCCCTGTCTAACTCCCCTCCTTGCTGGCATTTCCTTTATGTCATATCCTTGATTACAGCACCTGACCTTCAGTCTTGCATTCTCATGTATTTTAATGAGCAGCAAAAATAGTTTGTTTATTGTTTATTTTTTAACTTATGTCCTGGTTTAGATCTCAATACTGTATCAAAAGCTGACCTAAAGTCAATTACTGCATAAAAGTTTTGGCACCAGGTCTAGATTGGAAGACTGGTTTCCGTGCATTAATCATTTAGGGATCCACTAGGCGGATAGGTTTGAACTGGACATTTGGACATTTATAGTGCATGGATACTGCAGAGGTAATATATTTCCTGGGTTCATATTCAAATGACATTCCAGCAATGAAGAAAGACATTCTGTTCATTTGGAATTTGCAGAGAAAGGGGACTTAAATATTTGCTTCGTAATAGCTATAAATACAGTAAGTATTGTCCTATAAGTGGATAGGAGGTTTTGGCAGTTATATTAAAGAGAAATGGGACATAAAGCATCAGAAATAATATTTACTTAAAAGAAAAATATTCTGCCCAGGAAAGGAAAAACAAACTTTCCATATGTTAAATTCAACTTCTGCTGATGACATGGAAGCAATAGGAGTGAGCCTCTATCTTCCTCTGGGATGTTTACTTTAACTTTCCACTTGGCCAATAGCCCAAAGATTTCCTAGTTCTCTCCCATGTAAATACCAACCAGGTCTGACTATATTTTAGCTTCTTCAACCCAGCCAAGGTCAGGGTCATGCTAATCTTTAAAAAGGGCTGGTCATTCCAGCATAGCTAAAAATGTGGTAAAGAAGAAAAAAGGTTGCTTTAAAATCAGGTGTAGGCTTTCTTTCAAGTAAATGTGATCCCCCCCTCTTGTGTGTGTGTGTATACTGGTTGTGTGTGTATACTGATGTGTGTGTGTATACTGGTGTGTGTGTAAATACACACACATATACACCTACACACACACACACACACAGCATGGAGACTGATTTTTATCTCCATTAACCCTTCTAGATTAGAGTCTAAATGGATGTTTTTAAAACTTGGCAACTTTAACGTGTGGGCAGAGGCTGGTTAGAGAATTCTGGAAGCTAAAATCCATACATCTGAAAGTTGCCAAGTTTGCAAAACACTAATTGACTCTGTCCCTCCAAAATGCAAAAGGACACACATTCATTCTTCAGGCATAACATCTTCAAATCAAGAAACCACAGTGGAGCTGTAAAATTTGGGGATTGGGGAGAGGCCGTTCCGAAGAATTGTTATCCAATGAAACCTTATTTTATTTGTTACTTTCTTTTAAACTAATTCCCTGTAATTTGGGGGGGTTCACAAATAAAAACAGAGAAAACATGACCCCTTGAGTGATGCTGTGGACATCCTATCCCAGTCCCCCCTGGAGGCTGTTGGGGACTGGATTTGATTAAACCCTAGCAAGACAAAATGGCTGTGAGTATTTGAAGTAACTGGAGACAAGGTTTCTCCATCTCTGGTTCTGATCGTGTTGAACTTCCCCAAATAGATGCAGGGCGAAATCTGGGGGTTCTCCTGGGCTCCTGGCACCTGCTCAAAGAGGCTAGGAGGGCCTTTGCACACCTTTTGATGATGTGCATCCATCCCTGGACAGGGGGCCCTGCTTACAGTAACTCATGGCCTTGTAACCTCCAGTTTAGACTACTGTAACATCCTCTAGATGGGATTGCCCCTTTTTCAAGAGTCGACTCTCTACCCATCCAACCAGGTTGAGCAGAATGAACATGCTTCAGTTGCAGATGCTGCAGATCTCATCAGTTAAAGAATGTTGGCTGGTGGGGACTAGAAGACGAGCTTTTCTGCTGTGGGCCCTGCTCTGTGGACCATCCTCCCTTCAGAGACCAAAATGGCCTCAACTCTGTTAGCCTTTTGTAAGGCCCTAAAAACCTGGTTATGTTCCTGAGTCTGGGGCACTGCAGGTGTTGATGGCCCCATTTCCTGGCTATATTGTTAACTGGCCAAGTATCCTGCTCATATGCATATTTAATTTGGATATTCTTTAATGTTTTTATTGTTTTAAAATGTTTTTTAATATTTTTAACTGCAATATAGTTTTTTAATTGTAAGCTGCCAGGAGTCATTGACTGAGATGGGTGGCCATAAAAATTGAACAAACAAATAAATAAAATAATAAATACATCATTTGAGGCTTTGGTCAATTTAGACCCAACAAAGTGTCCTGTAAACCCAGGAAGTATCAAACTGAGTAGAGGGACTTAGGATATAGCTGAGATTTCTTTTTTCATCATGTTTCAGTTTCTGGTTCTTCTATTTAAATATAAATCATTGAAATGCTTGCAATGCAAAACAGATAAAGGTCAAACACTATCCATGTTTAATAACTGCTCTGTGGCAGTTGAAGCCACCATTTCTAGAAGAAGCAGACTGGAAGTCTTCTGTATTATGCAGCCTTCTTGGCTGCTGGGCTGGATTGATGCAACTCCTGTTTGCTTATAAGAGGCTATTGCTACTGTGTTATGGAACTATATTCTGCATCTATTACCCTGTGAATGTACATGGTGATGGCAGATAGAACCATAGAGTATTTCCCCCCTCTGGTTGGTTATATTAAAATAGAGAATTTCTTACCAAGTGGCTCTTCTGCCTAGAAATCAGACTATCCATGCCAGCTCCATTGACAATGACATGGAAAATGTCTGTATTGAATATAAAATGCAACATGGAAAAGCTGTCATTTGGAAGCTGCCTTTCTCCAGTGTAATGAAGTTATACCTGAAGTTGTTCCAAAAACAACACCAAATTAGTATTTCCCATTTGCAATCTGCTATGAAGGTATTCAGATCACATAACTGACTTTGAAATATTTTTCATATATTCTATAACCTATTTCTTCAAAAAGGATGTCAACAAATGAAACTGAATATGATATATGTGTACTAGTCCTAGAATGAAAACTGGCAGAACTCTAGCCAATTTCACTGCAGCTCACCAATTTTTTTCAAATGAATTAAGTGCAGAACCTCAAAACATCTCATGGAATATGCAACGTGGGATTAGAGTAGCATGACCTTCCTTCCGAGTCATAAAAGCACAGTCATGCAGAAGCCCTTGTCAGCAGAAAATCTGTAATGCATTTAGCACAGAATCAACAATTCAGCTCTTATCTAGCTTATATCAGCCATCAGCTTACTCCCTTTAAATTTTTTTTTTATAGACAGATCTACCAGCCTTTTGAAAAATGACTGGACCCATTTAATAACAAGTGTAATGATCTGTATGCCACTATATATAAGGAATGCCTCATTCATTCATTTGTATCTCACTTTTATTATTTTTACAAATAACACAAGGCACAAACATATTGAACATACCTTCCTACTCCTCATTTCCCCACAACAACAACCGTGTGAAGTGGGTTGGGCTGAAAGAGAGAGTGACTGGCCCAAATTCACTCAGCTGGCTTTTGTGGGTAAGATGAGACTTGAATTCATAGCCTTCCGCTCTTAAGCCTGGACTTAACGTCTAGCGTCTAGACCAAACTGGCTCTCTATAAGGAATATTATAATGTACATATGCCACTTTGTGACTCCTGGTTCAGACATTACATAGGCAGAGGCTTCTTCTCAAATCAGATGTCCGGTGTCTTCTGTACCCCAAGTGATGGATGACAGATCCAGTGACCAGGGGGGAAGGATATATCATAGAACATTTATATGCTAAGACCTATGTTGAAAGAAGACAAAGCAATTTACTTTAAAAATGAAACAATTAAAGATGAATTTAGGCTGTTTCCAAGGTAGGCTGGGAATGAGAAAAGGGCTGCAGTGTGAGGTCATCTCCTGTAAAAGTGATCAGTAGGACAACTTTGTGCTTCAGTTAGCAGGACATAAGAATGAGCATAAAAGAATCCCCAGCCTATTTAATTTCTTTCCTTCCTTGATATATGGTGTAAAGGGTCCCACACTAACCTAATCACAAATTAATCATGAATATATAGAAGAAATGTGTGTGTGTGTGTCTTCTTTAAAAAACATTTTGTGGGAGGGGTAGAGAAAGGGGGGCATGAATTTTAACAAAAACTGGAAATGTGAGACAACCTTCCTCATTTTCAAAATAAACTGTCTGACCATTATAGCCAAACAGCAGATAGCATTCTTAGCTTCAGAAATATGGAGATCAATCATTTTTTGCAGAAATGTAAGATTTCAAATGCTACGGTGAAATGTGTAGATCTATTTCCCATTGCTTATTTCCTTTGATTTTGACTGTTTTGGAATATTTCAAAGATGTGTTTGTATCTGGTAACCATGTTGTGAAAAGAGAATTCTGGGAGAGAATATACGAAGAAACAGAACTGTATAAGAACTGGGGAAAGCTTAAAACTGCAGCCATTCCTTCTTTCTCCTCCTCTTTCATTTACACTCCCACATCGCACACTTTAAGGCACTGGCATGCATGCATATTCGCTAGTCTCCCTTTGGGAAGGAAACAGACAACCACATGCAGAAATGAAAGGATTCTCTGGGAATAAGCGAGAGTGAGGCTGAGATTGCTGAGTTTGTTCAAAGGGAGGAGCAGGGGGGCTTCTTGGGCTGTGTTTTTCATGCGCTTTGCTAGTGGGGTACGATGTCCCTGCAGCCTGCCTGGTGCTGCTAGCCCCCATCAGCAAGAGACGGAGCCAGAACTGATTGTGATAGGGTAAGTCAGGAGGGGCGAGGATGCAGTGTGCTAGTTCAAGATGGGTGTGATGCATGCATGTATACTGTATATGTGAATTTATCTGTGCATATTCTACAGTTTGATTGTTCTCCTACCTATCGGGATATATTTATAGCATTTCGTTTCAGCTCCTCTATGTCCCATCATTTTGTGAAGGGAGGGTTAAGGAAGCAAGCTTCTCTGGATACGTCGTGTGGCACTTTCTGAGGTTGTGGCTCAGATTTTATGTTGGTGGGCTGCTTGCTTGTGAACAATGCATTTTCTACAATGAGCTAAATATCACAGCACAATTCTGAAGGTGTAAGTTAATACACTGCAAACAGGAGGGCTGTCAATATGAACCTGGAAAGTCTAAAGGCAAAATAGTTTGCTTTAGGTGACATTTTGCATTATTTTTTCATTAAGAGTTTTTAAGGACAAGGCTGAGGTTCATTGCCTCATTGACAATTTTATTCGGAGCAAATATTCCAAAAACAAGCAGTAACAAAACCACTTATGATGTAAACAGTGTCACATAGTGCAGGTCAATCTATCTAGAAAAAAAATGGAAAAACCTTTGAGTTTGGTTAAGAGTGTTTATTCCTTTTCATATACTGTATTGTGACAATCCATATACGGTTTTAATACAAGAGAATATATTCCTGAGAAGAATCTAATACTGTGATTTGATAAGGAAGTAGTATATTTTTTCCTTAAAATGTCCTCTGGAAGAATAGGTTAATTAGTAACAATTTTGTGGGCCATGGTAAATATACAACCTGTACTTCACAGAGGTTTATCTAAATGGTAATATGTAAAAATTTTATTTCTGTGAGAAGTTATTTAACATGTATTATTCAGCACCAAATGTTAAATATACAGTCACTGCCCTTTAAGAATGTTATCAGATTTATTTATTTGTATATATGTATAGCACTTGGATAGATGAGCTACAGAACAAAAATTTAGATATATTGGGAGAATGATAGAATTATAGCCTTTCTGCACAAGGCCATTCTCAGAGTTATTAGAGTTGTCATGCCATAGTTTCTGGACAGAAATTAATTCTACAAATTGTGCATTAAGTGCATTTATATAGTTTGGCTTTAAGGACTAGATGTTGGGTGCTACCCCATTCTTTATAGTATAAATTATACTTTATAATTATAAAAGAAAAATGGACCCCCAAAGTGTGGGTCCCCAAATGTTTTTCTAACCACATTTCTTGATTTTGATGACCAGGGCCAGGGGAATGTAATACAATAATTATTGACTTTTATCTCCTTCAAAAATAAGGTGGATAGGCATTATGGTATAATACATGAACAGTAAGTTTACTTGGTTTTGATAATATTGCATATCAGTATAGCTTGTGAATGCTCAAAGTATTTCACATGCATTTTAAAAATTTCATATTTTTTTAAAAAACAATCCATACAATTATTGTTTTATTGTTTTAATGTGATATGCAATAATGTTATGTGTTATGTGCTATAATGTTATCCATAAGTAACCAATGATGAGCCCCTTTTTCTTAGGGTTGGGCTCGGGAGTAGTCGGGACTGCTGCTATTGTATCAGCTGCCTTGCTGTGCAGCAGCCTCTCTGCCTGAGCACCTAACATATACTTCAGGGTTGGTGTTGGATCTCCTGGCTAATGGTTCAGGAGACTTTCCCTGGGAGATACAGTAGCACTGGAATTTATGGAAGCCATGACTTCCATGGGCTTGTCCCAAGTCATCCAGGCTAGAAGTAACGATCACCCACCTGATTTGGTCTTCGTATTAAAGCAGTGCCTTTGTGATCTGGAATTGGTTGACCTATCCCTGGTCCCCTTGCACAATCCTATCACAATCTGATATCTATGAACTTCTCTAGAGTTGTACCCCTCTGCAGGGAGGTGGGACCTATTAATTGGTCTGCCCTCAGTGATTGATGGACCTCGATGGGTTTCAGAGAGAGCCAGGGGTTATAACTGAAGATTTGCTGCATAGATCTGCTGAAACCCTAATTTCACCTGGAATAGGAGTGTAGCTGAAGTTTTAGATATGATTAAATAAGTGATCTCTCTCGACCCATGGATCTGATCAAGCCCTATGATATATGGAATAACTGAGAGAGATGAAGCTAATCAAGTGATGTCTAGAGTGCTGCTGGTGGAACACAAAGAATGAACTCTGTAGCAAGAGATCTGACCCTCGAGCCCTTCTATGCTGTCCTTCAAGGGTCAGTGCTTTCTCTGCTCCTGTTTAACAACTACACAAAATGGGTGAGATCATCCATCACCATGGGGTGAGATATCATCAATACGCTGATAATAGTGTTCATCAACTGTAAAAGGAAATGTACATTGTGAAGTTATGAATGAAAAGGTCTAAATTAGAATTAATTGCATCTAATTCTTTCAGAAAAGGGCTGTCAAAAGGACTTGTGGACCATCATTTCCAAGCAAAGAATGAATATTGCCTTCCAGCGCCTTTTACAAAAAGTGTACAAGAAGCAATTGACAACTATTCCTTGTATGTATTAATTTCTGAATTTGCAATAAGTATTTATTCAATATTTATTTCATTTTATTGTTAAAAAGCAAATAGAATAAATCGATGTGAGAAGACAGATTTTACTTCCAAGAGCAAAACACTTTAACATTCTCTACTTCCCCAAGCCGCTTTCAATCTAGCATGGCAATTTTCAACAGTGTAGCATCTTCAAAGCAATTCATAGTGTGGCTTATCTGGAAATTAAAAAGTCAGAAACTCCAGAAGGATGATTTTTGTCCTGTGACTTGAAATAAATATAGTATTGAAATATTGCTTGGATTTGATATGTAGCAGAGATAGTAGTTCTGGGTTATAGTCTATGCTTTGCATGAGATAGTTCCAGATTCAGGTGGTTAGTGCGAGAAAAATGTTTGCCTGAAACACTATAGTTAGCACTGAAAATGATCTTAAAAGGAATCTTCCACAAAATGGGTCTTGCTAGAATATCCATAGTACTATGTACAGCAAGGGTCTTCAAACGTGGCAAGTTTAAGAATTGTGGACTTCAACTCCCAGAATTCCTGAGCTAACATGACTGGAGGAGGAATTCTGGGAGTT
>JANHJO010005502.1:52943-73856 GCA_032468235.1 Pseudoxyrhopus heterurus | reverse complement strand
GCTTCGAGACAAGCCTAAATAAAGAGCTGTTAGAAGTTACTCTGGCCTAGCTTCCATTCTTCGCCCAGAACTTAACATATTACTCATAACAAGTCAAGGAGATCAGATTAGCCCTGACAAGCTGAAGAATATCAGGTTGACTAGCAAACACATTGGTCCCATTGAGATTCCTAATCATGAAAGGTCCATACCTCTATGCCAGAACATGCCCTTTTGATGTAAAAGGTCCTAAGTTCAATCCTCATTATCCTCCAATTCAAAGTGGAAAGATGAGACCTGGAGGACTTCTGCCAGTCATGATAGGTTGGGCAGGACAGACAAAATGCCAGAATTTATATTAATACAGCTTTCCCTGTGGAAAAAGCTTGTTTCAGAATTAAGAATGGGTGACAATCAGGTTGATAATAATGTTGACATTCTCCAATATATTTTAAATTCTCTAACGAAGAAAGTAGGGTATAAGATGTTCTACAATTGAGATCTGGAAGTTTAAAATATATGCAGTGGACTACAGGAAGAGTTAACATATTCCTGATGTCAATATTATTATATTAAATTTCAAAAAAATGCAAAGAAATAAATTGAATCCATGAAATAGTATTAAGTTTCCAAGCAGAATTTGCAATCCTTGTTCACTAATATCTATTTGGGAATACTTCAACATTGAAGACATTTTCTTTAATATTGTAAAAAAAAAAAAGAGTTAGAAATCCTAATAGATTTTCTATAAATAGTCTAGAGATTTCTCAGTAGTATAGTGAACATTATTTTCCTTACTCACTGTTTTTTTATAACGTAACACAACGGCTGATATACTGTGGCATTGTAATTACAAGAAATCATCTGAAAGTTCTTGCACAAGAATTCACAAAACCACACAAATGCATTTTCTCTCTGCTTATGTTCTTTGGATTAAATCCATAGTTATTTTTGCTACAATCAGAAAATCCTTAGCAAGTTCCAAGTTACATTCATAGAACACTTCAAATATCCTTCTAAGTCATAGCATGTGATCAACTGGATATTTATTTATATCAGTTGTTTCTTCACCATTTCTCAGAACCAGTTCCCAAAATGACTTATTGTGGAGAAGGTTCTGATTGTGCAGTAATAATTTTCATTTATAAAAATTAAGAATCCAGTTGCATTGGGAGCATATTGCAATTCTATATGCAATCCTATAAATGTTCAGTGAGATAAACTTTTAAATATGCAGCCAAGAACTGCTTTATCTAAGCATAATGGGTTGAATGTCAAAGTGTGTCTGCTCTTTGACATAACAGCTTCCACAAACGGATTAGATTCATTCCTCTTTATGCTCTTCTGTACATCCACATAACATTTGCTTTGAAGAGTTGGAAGATCCTCCAAAGCAGATGGGGAGGAATATGAGTGCACGGGAAAATATCATGCTGGTGGAAGTTCTTACTATGCCATTTTCTATAGATCTATTTGAATTAAGTTATGCAGAGGTCAGTTAGAACATACACCCCTTGACTCCACAAGTGTAAGATAAAAGGTAAGAATCAACAGAACCAAGGATTTTATTCTCATGTCACGTGACATATAACCCAACAGTCTAATATAGGTAGTCCTCAATTTATGACTGAAAGTTCCAGTGGACCTATTTGGGGGGTACTTATGGTCCAGAGTCAAAGTTTTGACAGTCAGACAGCTCTCATAGTCATATGACCACACTTTCTTGGCATTTCTTGCATGCAATTTTTTGTCCACTGGAAACTGTAATTTGGTACACAACTTTTTTCTCTCGGGAATACATATTTTTGCTAGATATTTTTCATAATGTTTGCATTTTCACCATATTTTCAGAACTGTGAACCACATTCTGGAAACAATCAGGTTTGGCTTTTTCAAATTCAGCTATATATTATGAAGGACTGAAACTATGTTATTTTTCTAATGTAAAAATGGTCATGTGACAAATTTATAAACCATCTTTCGAGATCTCTAGGTGAGGATTCCATACATGAAAGCCATCAGAAAAAAGTTCTCTGCCATTCACTCTTTATTATAGGTACTCCTTGACTTACAGTAGTTTGCTTGGTGACCATTTGAAGTTACAACAGCACTGAAAAAGTGACTTACGACATTTTTCAAACTAACGACTGTTGCAGCATCCTCATGGTCACGTGATCAAAATTAACACGCTTGACAACTGATGCATATTTATGATGGTTGCCATATCCTGGGGTCATATGATCACCTTTTGTGAACTTCTAACAAGCAAAGTAACTGGGGAAACCAGATTCACTTAACAACCATGTTACTACCTTAACAACTGCAGTGATTCACTTAACAATTATGGCCAGAAAGGTTGTAAAATGAGGCAAAACTCACTTAACAACTGTCTAACGTAGCAACAGAAATTTTGGGCTCAATTGTGGTCAAAATATGAGGATTACCTGTATTTGGTTTATGGAATTTATAGTTCCACTCACAACTGTAATCATAACTGAGTGAAAACAGGATAAAGAGTGAAATATTATTATCATGCCCTGACTTTTAAATAGCAAGGTAAAGTGGGGGGGATATTATAATGTTTTCTACAATATTGGTGGTAGAGTGGTAGTTGCTTTTTTGTTTGTTTTTGTCTTTTGATTTTGTTTGTTTGTTTCACCATTAAATAAATTTCACCATTAAATAAAAAGTAGCTGAGGTGCAATTACTCTATTAGCAGGTTCCTCTAAACTTAGTACCTCTGTCTCCCCCATGGGGTTGGTGTCCTTGGGCTATAATTGATACTGAGAGAATAGCTTCACTACATACAGTACATGACAAGAATGTCCAGCATATATTTTTGTCCAAATTGCTGCTGAATTATCATTTTTAATGAATCAAAACAGATTATTTCACAGGACAGCATGTTAAATACTTGAACGGAAGGGATGGTAAAGGAGTAAACAAAGATGAATATGCTGGTTTCAGGACCTCAGAAATTTAGGACTGATATAAGGAAGTGTTTCTTTACACCATGTGTAATTAAACTGCATAATTCACTTCCAGCTGATACTGCGATAGCCTCCAATTTAGATAGTTTTCAAAGGAGGACAGGGCAAATGTTTGGGGGATTGGGGTGTCAATAGCTATAAGTCTTGATTGCTGTAAACTATCTCCAGAGTCAAAGGCAGCCTGTCCTAAATACCAGTTGCTAGGGAGCAATAGTCGAAAAAGCCCTCATATCCTACTTTCCCAGTTTCCCAGATGCCTCTATTGGCCACAGCATAATACAGAAGGCTGGGCCAGATGGGTTTTGGCCTGACCCTTCAGGTTTTATGTTCTTAAATTCCACGGACCTATCTCAGCCGGAGAAGAAGGCAAAAGTTCAGCATCAAGAGAAACAATAAAGCAAAGAATTTGTGACACACGCAGCAAATTAAACCAAATTACTTGATAAGCAGCTTTTTACATAGATTTCGAAAGAAGACATTTCAGCCTTGCTCAGTTTAAAGCCTATCTGAGGATGATAGACTTTGCAATCCATCATGGTGAAGGGGATCCGATTGTCTACCACAATATAAAAAAACTGCATCAATCCAAAATTTACTATTGCCATGCCTTTTGCTTGCTCTTCTTCCTTAGTATGGAAGAATCCTACTAGTTACAGAAAGTCTGCAGACCATGTTCCACAACTATAACTGGACGGCAGGAGAACTCTGTTTTTAAAATCCACCTTCATTTTCCTGTTACTGATGTGTCCAGGGTAAATGTTGTTTGTTTGTTTTTTTACGTATAAACCGACAGATTCTACTCAGCAATTGGCAATTTTTCTCTACGGTGAGAAATTTCACTATGTACTCTTTTGGCTATGCCTCCTGGACAAGGGAAGATCTATTATAATTACTCAAAGCAGTTAGCTGGGGTTTGGATTAAACACTTCTTATAAAGCTGGAATTATTCTGTAAAGGGACGGAAAACAATATTTCTGTAACTACTATATTCTAAATAGCATCCGATCCTTCAATATTTTATAGTGATTTCTTTGCTTTTTTATTTTTAATTGTTTTAGACTTTAGTTTTAGTTGCCTCTCTTTTTTTTCCTATAAAAATCAGCATCATAGGGTGACCTTTTTTCAAAGGGCAGTTTTTTCACTCCATCTCTCCTCTAAAGATAGTGACATTAGTTTTGTAAATTAATAAACAGGCGGGCATCTGAGGACTGCATGAAGCCTCCATCACCCTTCATTGTGCTTTCTCTTCTGACCCCACTTTCCAGTGCAGGGCCCTCATCTTGACAACAATGCCCTGAAAGCCTGTGTGGCACTTTGGGATCACACTTGAAAAGGTCTTTGGCTGAGGCTGGCTTTCAAGCTGGGGGGACAATTGGCAAGAGGCCTGTGGCTATTCATGCAGAACCGGCAGTGAAAAATGCCTGAAGTCAGTTTCAGGGGTGGGCAATGCCCCCCAAAAAGAAAGCCCACATAACACGAATGGCTGCTGCTAGGCGACTCAACCCAAAGGCATGTCACTAGCAGGCCTCCATGCGCCAACATCAATGGGCTCATCCTTTCCCTATTAGGGGCCTAAACTGATGGAGAAACATGAGAAGGGACTAAGAGCAGGAAAAGGAAATAATGCAAGGGTACATTGTGGTCAAGGCAGATATTGTTGCATCGGACAGCCTGGTAGGATGAAATAAAGTTACTGGCATCTGGGACTTTCTTTTTCCGTGCATGACTGGTGCCTAACGTTGAAGAACAAGAAGAAGAAGAAGAGGAAGAAGAAGAACAGAGTAATAAAGATATTCAGAAATTTCTGTGTGCATCTCTGGTAAGCACTAAAGGGGTGGGATGTTACTATATCTAACACGTATCACAGTGGCTTGTGACTGAATTCATTTATTCTGAGCCAGTGTGATTCAAACTTGGAGAAACAAAAATTTTGTTGTTGTTGCTGTTATTTCTTTAGTCATTGTTGCCTCCTTGACCCTCCTTGGCCCCACAGGTAGATGCCACATTGAGTTGAGTTCAAAGTGAAATATTTAAAGCCTGGCAGAACTGCCAAGTTATTTTGTTGCTCCCTTAACCCAACAAATATTTTTGACACATACCACAGAAAATCTCACAAGCACCTTTTCCCATCCTTGGCTATAAAAATAAAGTTTATCAGAACAATAAATAATGATTTTGAACACATATTAGTGTTCAAAATTTGCTGTTTAAAACTACTGCCTCATTTTTACCTAGCAATAGCTCTACTCCTGAAAATTAGCATGTCTGTCCTTAGTCATTTTATACATACAAAAATGTACAAAATTAGGTTAATTGGTAGGCATCAAGGCAGCCTTTGATTATGGAAATCCCTCTTAATTCTTCCTCATTCTGTTTCTAGAGGGGAAAGGAGTCATTTTTGTTCAGCAAATGTTGTCACATCCAAGCAATTATTAGCTGGTTTTACATTTTCATTTGAAGCATTTTTGGTTTGTTCCATTTTATCCTTTGTCATGACACAGACTTTTAAATACCTTATTTGTATATGTCCTTGATGGCTTTATGAATAAAAAATGACTGATCTATATTTTGTCAGTTAATTGATTAATTCATCTATATAAATAGTAGCATGTAATCTAGACTGGGCAGGTGATTCAAGGAATGTTGTGTTGGGGGGGAGGGTGTGTGAATTCCTCCTCACACAAGAAATTAGACCACAATAAGAGCTGAGCACAACTGCCCATATCCAAGGTGAAAAGAACTAGCCTTAGCTCTGATTGTGATGGCCTCCATTGAATAAAATTTCTGCCTTCTCTGATTGAGAAAAAAAATGGAACAAGCAGCAGAAACAATGGAAGGCATCAATCTGACAGGAAAATGTTGCCGATTTTTGAATCTCTAGAATTGGCCTTTGCCTTGATGTGGATAGAATTATGCCGTTCAGACCTTAGTTTTATCAGGGTGGGTTGGCATCATTTATACTGAAAAATGTATTTGACAAATACTATCAGTAGCATGCCACAAGAGTCATCAGCTGGTAAATTGTCATCCATCCTCAGCATCTTTCTCTCATGCAAAAAAATGAGTTTGGGTGCAAAGATGGCTAGTTATGGACACATAAGGAAACCTTTTTTTCTTAATGAGGCAGGTTGCGTTAGTTGCAGTGGATCAAAGGGGATTAAAATATCACCAGAAGAACAGTGAAGTCTAACACATCTGGAAGGCATCCGTTTGGGAAAATCTGACCTAACAGAAGTCACCAAAATAACAATACAACATTAACATTTCCTTCAGAAGAAAACTCATTACACTGACACTTTCTACAGAACAGGAAGACAGGATGTTCCTTGTACTTATAGGAAGCAGAAGTGCTTCAAGTGACAGAAATATATTCAAAATCAATAGTTAATGAGCACTGTAACCATCTCTCATATACTGTATTTACCAGCTATTGTAGAATTTAGTACCTAGTTCCAAAGAAGCTTAAACAACCCACCATCCAAATCAATGCCCACGCATATTAAAACAACTACTTCGGCATGATTGTTGTTTTCAACAGAGATATTCTTTGGTTTAGGATGAACAAACTCTTTCTAAATTGCTTTAAAGGCTATTGTCCTTTAAAGTAATTTCACAAAGTGATTTGTTTTCAGTAGGATTGTTTATTATATGCAGGGTTGAAAACTATGAAAATTTATCCAACACTTCCTCCCAAACTGTCTGCTCCTTAATCTTTAAAACAGTCCAGAGACAAGCATCATATTATTTCACTTCTCCCATCCACTAGGTTCTTACAAAGCTTTCCTTAAATATACAAAAGCATGATTATAAGGGTGTTTACCATCTCAGTTATGCCTGTGGTAGTGTGTGAGTTTGTGTGAGGGACATAAGATGGGCTTATGATCAAAGAGCAATTTGCTAGCCACAGAGGAAGCATTTTACTAATCATATCAGGAGCAACTAAAATGAATGAAAATCAGGTGAATCAGAATCATCTTATACAAGAAAGCCTCTTCGTTATATTTTTAGGTATCTGTTTAAGTTTTGTGGTGATTTTTTAAAAAAATGCAAACCATATTGTAAGTTGAAGCTATTATCTCTGAATCCAACAAGCTAATTTAGGAAACACAAGTTGTGCAGCACAATCTGAAACCTTTGTCTCTAGCTGTTTCTGGCTTTTCCCAAAATCTTCCAGCTGAAATATCCTTTGGCAGCTGATAGAACTGGCTTGCCTTTGTAATATTGTGTCTCCTAATTCAATATACTTTTCGACATGGACTCACCTTGAAATGGAGACCAAGTAGTAGAGGCAGTTTTGCTCAGAATAAATACAGTCATTAGGAAGTCATAAGCTATTCTTTGTAGAAAGGTAAGGGTTTATTTATTTATTTAATCAAATTTCTAGGCCGCCCAACTCCCATAGGACTGTAGTTAGTTCCGGTTTCTATCCCATTCCCCTATATATTACACAAGGATTAATATGAAGATTTCATAACTGCATGATAGTTCTCACTTTATTTTGGTTTTTGGCCTGTCTTAGCCTTCATGAAATTTTGTAAGACCTTATCACTCCTATCTTTAGAATCTGGAGACATTTAAAAAGAAAAAAGAAAAGAAACTATCCATTAAAAGTTACATTTTCTCCCTTTCGCCTTAATTTTAACAAATGTTAAGTTTGCTTCTTTATCCTGCCCACTCCCTTTTAGGTTAATGAAAACTGCAGCTTTTTTTCTCCATAGGATAAACAGATCATTACATAAACCACAGATTATTATTTGAACAATTTATTATATAACATGCCCATTTACTATCCCATGAAGGATTGGAAACATCTAATACAAGTAATACTTCTAGTAGCCCCCCCCCCTCAAAAAAAGAGATAGAAGATGGGAAGGAAAGTTATGATCAAATATTTTAAGAACCTATTTATCCAGATAAACATAACATTGTTACACAGGAGTAAATGTCATTCAGAGAAGGACTTCTCAGTAAGCTTGTTTTAGGATGATACTGTTACATCACACTAAAATAAATGGTTCACAGATGCTGTGTACCAAAATAGCCACCCCAGCTTCATTCATTCAGCAAGTCAAATATTCCAGAAGTAGGAATCAGGAACTGTACTTCTTCCTCCTTGCATATGCAACACTGACCAAATGACTTCCTTTCTTGCACAACAAAAATTTCATAAAGAAAGGGGGAGATTAAACAACTAGGTATAATAGAGAACTAATACACATCTAGGAACAGTATATGTTCCTAACGTATTTAAGAAAGTACAGGATGATTTAACTATTATTAAATATGTATATCTGAGCCTTATTCTTCAATAATAATTTTGATCCTACAAAGATATCATGACTAGCTTAAAGAATCTACTCTTTATTCTCAGTGAATGACTTCGTGGCAAACAGAATTAAAATAGAATAAAACTGATAACAAACATTATAAAGATTAAAATAAAGGCAGCCATGAAACAGCAACCCAGGTCACTCACACAACCAAGAAGTAGGTTCTGCACACAAATGGGCTCTAGGCCTGGGCACAGGATCAGTTGCATTATCCTGGAAATAAATGAAAATTGCCCATTGATTAGCTTAAAATAAAAAGTCTGCAATGCCAAGTCTCATGTAACTTGCTGTTTCTGGGCATTATAAATACATTTTTAGAACTTGTTCCCTTACCTTACCATCCACCAGTTATCCTGTTCCCTAGTGTTGAAGCAAGACCAGGACATTATAAGAGAAATGAAAATGTACACCACAAGATACGAAACCATTAGTCAGCACTTGTGTTCTGTTTAAAAATCTACAAGCAGGGACCAATTCTCATTTGGAAAACAAATATTGACACGGCCGTTGCACTCCAGTTCCCACATTTCAAAAGGCTTGCCTGAAATCTAAAGGGAAACTGTGTAATAGTTTGTGTTGTTCTGGCTAGTGATGGGGAAGAAGAAATGCCCACAAAAGCACTATTCAGCCTCATGCATGGAGGCTTCCTCACTGCACACTGTGCTGCCTATGTGGACATCAGGGGGTGAGCTAAGCCGGTGTGCATGGCAGTGAGAAGCAACTTAAAACAGCTTCACTCCTGGCTCAGGCATTTATTCAGGCTTTGAATGTTATGACTGAACTGTGCCAAAGTGTAATGATGGTCACATGGTAGAGAAAGTGACAAGCTAGATCCGATTTTTTATTCATTAGTTCATCCCCTCACTTATTCACTCAATTTGTGATGCCCAATTGGCTTTGCAGACCTTGACTCTAGTAGTGGAACAACCTACTCTGAAGATATTCCTTGGCTGGAAAAAAACTCCACATTAGTACCTCCAAATGAAAGATGGAGACGGTCTGATTTTTTCCATCCAGATGTTTCCTCAGAAGCTCCAGCAGAAGGTTCTTCGGCATACATAAATAAAAGTCCCTAGAAATGCTCTGACATTACTCAACTGCGATAAGCCTCTCAGCAAACTATTCCTTTTAGGTATGTCATAGCCCTATACAGGTAGTCCTCGACTTATAACAGTTCATTTAGTGACCATTCGAAGCTACAACGGCACTGAAAAAAGTGACTTATGACCACTTTTCAAACTTATGACCATTGCAGCATCCCCAGGGTCACGTGATTTATATTTGGATGCTTGACAACTGACTCACATGATGGTTGCAGTGTCATGGGCTGATGTGATCAGCGACCTTCTGACAAGCAAAGTCAATGAGGAAGCCAGATTCACTTAACAACTGTGTTACTAACTTAACAACTGCAATGATTCACTTAACAACTGTAGCAGAAAGGTCATAAAATGGGGCAAAACTCACTTTAACAACTGTCTCATTTAGCAACAGAAATTTTTGGATCAGTTATGGTCGTAAATCAAGGACTATTGAATAGAACACAGTGAATATGATTTTTTTTCATCTGTTACAGAAATAATTGACATGAGGACCAACTAAGGACTAGCTAAGAACTAACTTATTTTATTTAGCTAGAAACATCATTTGATCTCCAAAACACCCAGGAAAAGGTGTATAATTTTATTGATTAATAAATATTACTTGAGTAAAAAATACATTTTCCTGCGCTTTGCTTTGTTATAAGAACTAAGTCCAGTGATTTTGTAAGACTTCTTACATCTACTTACAGGTAGTATAGGTAATCAAGCAATACAAGATCACAAGCATGCTTAGTCAACTGATCATAACAATAATTGAATGCAATACAAAGTACATCTCTAAAAACATATTAAACACAAAATATTAAAAAGGAGTGAAGCCCACTGTTTCATGTTTTGTCCCTGAAAAGCATCTGAGTCAGATATAATGCTAGTCTGGATGGACTTAGATCTGATCCAACAAAAAGTGTCTATTTTATGGGTCCATATTTAGGTATGCTTAAAACAACCTATTAACATCATTGGGGCTGTAGAAAGTAACCACATTTATCCACAGGCTGCTGGTTCCTCCCCTAAGCAACAGCTATGCTTTGCCCAGTCCTCCTCAGTCCTCCATTTAAGCCAGCCAGTGAGGGAATAGTATAAGCTAGGACTAGCTGATACCCTCATTCCTTGTTTTCTCTCCTCACAATTTCTTGATATGATGAGGAAAAAATATTGAATTTTCCTCTCCTCCCCGACCCCCCAATTTTTTTTAAAGGAATCACTGTACAGAGGGAGGGACAGATCTGTTCCTTGAAGAATGGTGGAGAGTGGTGTGAAAGAAGAAGGAGGGAGCCACAGGATCTGGGAGGTAAGACAAAGTGAGATTTCTTGCCAATGGACAATTGGCCACCTTGCAGCTCCAAAGGAAGCTTTGCAAAACTGCCTTCACAGCATGTCTTATGGAGCAGGAGCCAAGCTATAATTAATTGGCTCAGCTTCCCAAGGCTGACGCAAAGTCCAAGATGATAGGAATGGGGATACAAGAGGAAGAGAAGTCTTGACCTTAGGCTGGTGTTGGCCTTGTATAAGGAAAAGGTCCAAATGTGAATTCAACCCATGGCCTTTCATGCTGAACTATACTGCTCCATTGTACTAAATGTTCTCAGTGCTATTTAGTGCAAAGATTTTTTTTTCACTTTCTAGAAACTGAAGCACTAATGCACTCTTTTTTAGACTTGAAACAACTTTCCTATATTCGTTGATTTAAACTTGCTCCCACTCACATCCAAGTGTGGTCTTAGCACACACTATGGAATGACTTTAATCAAAGCTACTCTAGGAATTCTGGAATATTGTTGGTAATATTTTGCCAAAATTTTACTCCCTCAACTTCCTTTGGTTGGATACCAGACAAGAGTGGGAGGGTGAGTTAAATTTTATGCAGAAAACAAAACCCTCCAAATTGCTTCAGAAGAAAATGATTTCTGCAATATTAAGGATTTGTATCCAAAAATGCAATGTTGGCATAGAATAGAATTCAATGAAATAAACTGAAAAAAACCAGAAGAATCTTACCACGATTATCTACATTTTATAAATCAGTATTTGTGGGATACGTTAAATGCATCTGAATTAAGCTGATAGGCAGAGTTTCTCTAATTTCTTAACAATAAATATGTTCTTACAATGGTCCATCTTGTTCATTTGGCTGTAAAAAAATTTACAACAAACTAATTCTTACAGAGAATTAGTTTATTTGTTTATTAAATGCATACAGCCGCCCATCTCACTACTCACTACTCTGGGTAGTTTACTAAATTAGAAACCCAGAAAGCAATACAAAATCAACCAAAATAATCATAACAATGATTAAAAACATTGAAAGCAATAAAACTATTAAAATCATAAAAATCATAATCCGCAGCAGAGCACTACTCATTTTGTTAAAAATACAATTACTTAGCAGGATTCCCATTCATGTCATCAGATCCCCAGACCAGTTGACAAAGCCAGGTCTTCAAATATTTTGGAAGGAAAATAAGATTTTGGTCAATCTCACCTCAGAGGAATAATGCTCCAAAGGATGGACCCTGCAGCAGAAAAGTCTCTCTTTCTGGGTTTCATCAGATTGTAATTTTTCTAAACAGTACCTGCAATGTGCCCTTTCTGTCAGATATGATTTATTTTACTTATTTAGTGCGAGGCAATATTACGTTAGCCAGGAAACCACAATGCTAATACATAGTAGTAGTTTGGCTGCCTAAGACCAGTTTGGTTTATGCTTGTCCACTTTCCAAGGTCTGCCATACCTAGCTCCACACCTGAAAGAAAGATGAGTGGCATCCTGCAGTGTCACCCAAGGCCCTCTTCCTCCAGCAAAGCCACCGCACAAATGGGAAGGTTCAGCACTGGCAAGTTTCTGACCATCTACACGAGGCTCTGGCTTGTCTTCCCTCCAAAGTGGTACCTATTTATCTACTTGCATATAACATGCTTTCAAACTGGGCAGAAGCTGAGGTGAGTGAAGGGAGCTCACCCTGCAACACAGTGCTAGGATTCAAACTTCTGGAGCAAAAATCATCTCCAGCACCATTAAGCCACTGAGCCACCACACCTCTTATCATATCTCATGGGATGGGTAGATATGGCTGAGGTCAGGCAGTCCCTTTAGTCCAATGCCATGTATGACTTTATAGGTCATCATAGATAATTCTGTAATCCAACTGAATTACAACCTCACTGGTGCAGGTTAGAAAGACTTTGATTAACATAATGTACCAACCTAAAGCAGCAACCTAAAAAATAAACATTTTAATGCTCACTTATGTTTATTTTTAGATATTTGTAGGATAAATTTGAAGGGATTTTTATACAGGTGTTTGTAGAATAAAATTGAACGGAGTTTTGTAATAGAACTTTCCTAAGACTATTTAGCAAGACTATTGATAAAATATTATTGTTTAATTCATTGAAAAGGCTTTCATGAGCGGCCTTTGCTGTTGTATTTGAAACAACAGTTCTTTCTATTATAAATAATGGAGTATACAGTAGTATTCAAATATTGTTAATTAGGACTATATATTTCAATATTGTACTTTACAATGATCAATACTTTAATGAAAATTTAAGTCAAAAGTGCTTCATGAAACAACATGGTGCCCTTGCTTCTATGAGCAAAACAATCACATCAATTTGCTTCACTTTCCTAGAAAAAAGTTGAGCTTGGAATGAGTGTATCTTGTACTGTGCCAGGAAGAGTTGGAAGGCAATGCCCCCTTTTCTTTCTTTTTCTCTTCCCCCTTGTATCTCACACTCACTTATCCTCCCTTAATTTCCTAGTTTCTTTTCTTCTTTGTATTTTATATAATTAATTAAAAAACGAATTTGCTTCACTTTCCTTCTCAGCCCTTTCCAGCCTCATCTTCGGTCTTCTCTTGCATGGAAATGCTGAAAGAAGTCCCTGTTCATCACATAAGCTTCTTTCAACATTTTCACTCAGCTCCTAAAAGACTTTTTCAGTTTTGCAAGTGCCAGAAGAAGCTAAGAGGAAGATGCAAGGCAACCCAAAACACTTTGTGGAGGGTAAATCATAGCTATCTTGCCCAATCTGATGATCAACGCCCTTGATTGGTGAGCTCTCCTGAGTCTAAAAAATCATTGCACTGGTCTCACTTGAAACCAAATTAATATGTGTGGCCATGTCTTTTGCAACATATTCAGGACAGAGAGGTTTCCCATCAATAATGAAATCTCTAATCCTTGAAACTCTATCTTGCAGCCTTTGAATTGATTCTACTGAACCATGACTTTAAAGCCTTTGTTACCAAGGGGAGGAATCAAGGGCCAGACATTGTTGCCATGAATTCCAAAACTTCTAAAGAAAGTTTTCTGATATAGATAATTAATAGTAATTAACTAATTTCTTAACAATAGGTATTACCCTAACAGCCTGAAGGTCCAGTACTATTTCTACTTGTATCCATGTAGTATCCATGTGCTCCATCCATGTTCTATGTAGTAGTGTTTATAAATGAAGCTATAATCATTTGCTGTATAGAAACTGAATAACAGACAGAAGGATTGAAGTGCTTAAAACAAGAATAGAATTCGAGGAAGAATAGTCATTTTGTATATTTATATATCATATGATTTTTATACTGCCTCCTTCAAAGCACCTCTAGGAGTCTTATACTATAACTTCATAAAATCATCATGACAATACCATAAAAGTTCAAAAATATAATGTAAAACAATATCACCCTCCTTATGAATGGCAACTGGAACAGATAGATAAGGTCCAAAGGCCCTGTGGAATTGAATAATTTTTAGTTCCTTTTTTAAATGGGTGAAGGTTATTTTCCCTGGACAGGAACAGCTACCGGGAAGGCTTGGAATCCATCAAAATCTTCAAGGAGATGAGTAAATCCTCTTGGGTTGAAGGCACAGGATAAATGATTCCACTTAAAGGCAACACCTTAAGTTGTTGGAGCCAAGTCATAGAGAACTATGTAGATTAAAACCAACAATGCAGTGCTCACAGAACTAGTGTCTTGTTAATATCATGGCAGTTTCCTGCCAACACATGGGCAACCAACTTCTATATCAACTGCTGGGGTCCCTGAGTGATTTTCAAAGACATCCCAATATAGAGCAAGTTGTAGTAATTCAATATCAAAATAATGAGAGCATGTCACCATAGCCAACGATTCCTGCTCTAAATATGGCCACAATTGGTTCACAAGTTGAAGCTGAGCAAAAGACATTTATCTTCATAAAGTGGTAACAGTCAGTCCAGAGAACCTCCAAATCGCATGATTTCATACACAAAACCAAAGGATAACTTCTCTCATTAGTTTCATACCTAAACTCTGTGATATCCCACCAATACCTGGCCAATAGTCTAAGCTCTCATATTCCAGCGTATCCAACAGGAAAGTATGTGTAGACTGGTATTATCCACCCCAAATCATGCAGGCTGCCTAGAAGGATACCATACCTGATGGTATCAATTGTCACCATAGTCATCCTTAGAAGTCTCTTACAGTATACACATAAAAACATTCAATTCTATCAGATAACATTCCCAATAAAAACTTTATTAGAATAGAACAAAAAAGGTCAGCCACTAACCATTACTTAATCGTTAAATGTATATGCCAAAATAATAGGAGCCAAACACACTCAATTGTCTAATTATTTCAAAAGCTCTATAGGCAAAAATCTATAGAATAGCATGCATTGGATACTTCTTCTATAAGGCTCATTCTAGAAGGAGTCATCACTTTTTCAAATGAATTATAATTGTCAGAAATTTTGCATTCTTATGAAGCCGGCATGGAAGAAAGGAGCTCATAAGGCAAGGTGAAGCTTCTTTCCTTTCTTCAGTGTCCTGGACTTCAGATGATATTTTGCTGTGATGGAAACCTTCTGGACGAGTCCTCCTAAGCAGGAGCATGGGCAGTCTAATTATTTCTCTCTTCCTCAGGCTCCTTTTGCTGACAACCCAGGTTTCTAGGGCAAATCCCTTTTCCCCATATTGGGTACAGTTGCCACTGGATGGCTTGATCAGCCTTCTGTGACCAGGTACCTATCACATGTGTTAGGTTACTTTCTCAAAGTTCTCAGATAGCATGCCTCAATAGATCTGGAAGAAAGGATAATCAAGACTGCCTGAGGAAGGTAGAAGAATTAGGCGAAGGGTCAGCTGTATATAGGAATGCTCTCATACTTACCGCAAGGCATCTCAGTCACTCTTCAAGGCAATGAGCAAGCCACATACTACCACATTCCCAGGCTTTGGAAAGCAAAACAAACAAGGCCTCAAAGCTCTGGAAGAAGCTCAGACCCATAAAGTCCAGACTCAATCAAACACAGCACAGAGCAAACATAGTCCAAAGGCAGTGGAAAGCAAATGCAGGCAAATAAACTCCAGACCTTATGAAACAGAGCACAGATAGACACACTTCCAAGCACAAGTAGAAAAGCAAACAGACACAAATAGAGTCTAAACTTAATGAAGCAGATAACTGAAACAGTAGCCGTCTCATTCTCTCTCCAAGTTAAATCAGAGCAACTGACCTCCAATTCCTCGAAGCTATATAGAAAGAAGGAAAATTCGAATGTTTTGGCTTGGGGAGGATCTTGTGTCGTGCATATGCTCTGCTTCATGAGCAGAGAAGTGATTTTAATACTTTTCCATGATGAATCAATCATCCTCGAATTTATGTGTTTTCAAGTAACATTTTCTAATGATGTCCATGGAACATGGAGAGAAAAGTAAGAACAAAATAATCTTTATATTAATATTCCCATCCTTAGCATGTAAATGCATATCTACATATTAGGAAGATATCTACATATGACTGGAAGACCTGCAAAAGCATGAAAGGCCATTAACTTTCTTTCAGATAGTCATAAAAATCTTTGCTTCCTATGGGATATTACTGCACACATTTTGGGGCTTTCACTCTCACTGAATGCCATTTGTTGATGGAAATGTGGGTTATAAGCCCAATAAAAGAAATAAATCAATATTATTTTATCAGTGTGTTCTTTATATTTAAAGCAAATTTTCATTTAATTTCAAAGGAGACATGTTGTATTTCTTTTTCAAATATCTTCAACTATAACATTAAAGAATATCTTGCTATGAGTATGTTGGCATTTAGCACACGGTTTCAGTGCTGGAAAATCTATGAGCATTATATGTAGTGAAATATGTGCAATTATATTGAAGTGGAATCTGAGGATTGGAACATTTTTGGGGCTCTGTGCTAAGCATTTGATCTTAAACATATTTCAAAATGCATATCTTATGATAAAGTGGCCATTTAAATAAAATATATTTAGAAATGCATCCTTTGTGAGAATGTATTATTTTTCCACACAGATTTTTTTTTAAATCTAATGTATTGGGAAGGACATACCGCTGAGCACATATGAGAATGGACTAAATCTAAGCCAACTGTGTGATATGGTTACTAAAAACTTTTATGCAATCTTAAGGAGCATTCACAGGAACTTCCCATTTATGCCAAGAGAATTAATAATTCTGCATTAGTCAGACCACATTCAGAGTATTGCGTCCTATTCTGGACAACAGATTTTTAAAATTACAAACGGGAGTGAATTCTGAGAAATTTGATCAGGATGGTGCATAAAATTGGCAACCTATGAGAAATGGCTGAAAGAGATGGAAATGTGTGGCTTGGGGAAGAGAGGATAAAGGGGAATTCTCCTTTGATGCTTCAGAAGTGACTACTGGAACAGTCATCTCAACTATTGTAATATCCACACCAGCTCTTCCACAATCTAATCTGCAAATTCTTGTGGAAATATTCCCTTGTCCATGACAACTTTCTAAAAAGTGAAATTATAGGCAGAGTGTTGGTGGTTCCTGGACATTTAATTACTTCATGCTTGTACATTCTGTATTCCCTTGATTTGTGGTATCTTCCCAAGTTATTTTTTGTTCTTAGATGTAGATTTTTGTTTTTGCCTCCCAGCCTACACACTGCATAAAGTTTGGTAAGAGCTGGAGCCAGAAAAAATACTGATGGTTTTCCATGAGGCTTCACTGCCAGCTTTACCCTGCTAGTTTAATATTATTTCTGAGGTTTTCTCTCATAACCATTTTTCAGTTTTTTACTGAATTCATAATTGCTTAGTTGCTCTGTAAATAGATGTTCTAACTTAATGAGGAATCTTCTTGGCTAGTTGTCTGTTAAATAGAAAGATTATGGAAGTTTGGAACTTCTAAAAGCAGAACCCCACTGTGTTCTCCCACATGTTTTCTCTATACTGTATACCTTCTTTTTAAAAATGCTAATAAGAATTCCCAGTCACTCATTTGATTAGGTAAGTCTTGACTTCTTGCAAAAATAAAATGTCTCCAAATAAAAGTGACAAACATTGAAACTATGGTTGAAAAAGAAGCCTCTTTCACTAGCAAAGGAAACTTACAAAATATTTTAGATAAGATTTTGGTACAGCATATATAATATTAAGTGGTGAGATTCAATTTTTTTTACTACCGGTTCTGTGGCTGTGGCTTGGTGGGCGTGGCTATGCAGTCAGCCAATCAGAGGTGGTATTTGCCACAGTCAGCCAATCAGAGTTGGTATTTGCTGGTTCTCCAAATTATCACTACCGGTTCTCCGGAACCTGTCGGAAATGGCTGAATAGCACCTCTGATAATATTATATATGTTCAATGTGAAGCTTGGAGAAATATTTTCAGTTGTGGAAAGTCAGAAAATTTCTAACTCCTCTCAGAATTCTACCCTGCTTGAAATACTTTTAGAGGGTTCCCAATGAGCAATTAACCTGAAATCACCTTTATAATCTTTTTGTTAACAAGTGAAGACTGATATACTCACACGTGCATTGAAATTATTGTATGGTTCAATATTTCAGATGCAATAGTTTTGTTTCAGTTATTTGCTTTACAGTACATAGAGAGACGGGGTGGAGGGAGAGACAGAGAGAGAGAGAGAGAAGAAATCTTGAGATGCAGAGAACTATTGCATTTCATCCATCCTTCACAAGGGCACTGAGTGTTAGCCCTTTGAGGTAGACCAGACAAGAAGCATAACAATGAATACTAGCTCTATTTTTATTGTAAGGTTACATTAACAGAATCTTGCAAGTTAGACATTTCCTCTTCTATTCCTTATTTTAACTCTCCCCAAAAATAGGAAGGGTCTCTTCTGAGTCGTTTCCCCCACTCCTCCTCCCTTGGACCGAAATTTCATTTATCAGACTGTTGCCTAGTCTGCAGTTCTTCTTTCTGTCTCCTGTGGTCATTCCCACATATTATTACACTCAGGCTCTGCTACCTGTCACCTAGCATCCTATAAACAATGATCCTGCTGTAGATTATTTGATAGCAAAAGGAACTGACCCTCCTTTTCAGAATATCTGAGAATTTTCACATATGTTGCTAAATCCATAGTTGCTTAAACATGATTTATTAAGAAAGCCATAGTTCATTGGATTCATGTATTGCATTATATCATAATTCCCAGTGGCTGGAGTTTAGAAAGTATACTGACCAAACACTAAATAATTAATTAATCTATACCTCTCCCCTTCCCACATACATTATAAGTACGTGAAGTCATAATGGCTATAATATAAGAATAAGAATCTGTAACAATGTGTGTATGCTTATATGTATGTGTGATGTCAGATCCATTAGCCTGACAAACTGTACAATCTTCAGCACTAGCTGGAAGCAACTTTTAGACTGTTGGGATTGTATACAGAACCTTTTATGTATTAACCAACCACAACTTATAACTTTCCCCCTAGCTAAAAATAGGCACACAACTGCTCTCTTTAAAGAGTAACCCTGTCGCTAATTCATTTTGCCTGGAAAAACAGCCACATTCTTGATGGACCAATACAATTAAGCTTGATAGTTAAGATAGGAATTCACCTCTATAGTCAGATGATTTAGAGACTGAGCCTGGAGCAAAGATTTCTCAATTCATATTCTTCCAATGTGTCACATTTGTCTTGTTTTCCTTACCTTTTAAAGATCGCTATGATTAGAAAGATAAGAGTTAGCCCAGGAGCAGCTTCGAAGATCTACCTGGATACAATTCCTAGTGCCCTCTAGCTCTGCCTTCTATGATCCTTCCTGTATTTTGCCTGTCTCCACACTGCTGATTCCACCCACCCACACTCCTTCTCCAGTGATTCCGGAAAGGCTGCTTTGAACTTCTTACCGTTGAGAGGAAAGGGGGCAATGGCCTTGAACAAATGATGTACAGCTCGAACAAACAATGACCCGTTGCATTTGCGTAAGTGCCTTCTCTGCAAAGGTCTCAAGCACTTCACAGACTTTTAAAGCCTCGCAACATGCTTGTGAAGAAAATCAGGCTTAAGCGGGCCTCCAGCATTCTTTATATAAAAGCGTTTATTCAAATTAAATGAATAATAATCGTGTGCCCATGACCTTCAATGACACCTGCATTCCTCAGACACAACAAAACTGTCAACCTGGTGGTGGCAAGTGGGTGGCTGGGTGGGGGTGGGGGTAGAACCCAGAGGCTCATGAAAGCTGGTGGGATGATGTTTTTTAACAGCTACAGGCTGGCTATCAGTTTCTACATGATCTGGAACCTGCACACTCCGAAATGTAAAATATACTGTCTATATCTGGAATCTCTTCTCCTCATTCTTGCTTTGAAAAATCACTGGTCAATTCAAATAAATTTGTGGGTTTTAGCTTATGAAATGTGTTTTTTTTTCCTCAACCACCCAAAGGTTTTGAAAATGGGTGACATTCAGATAAAAGTATACAAGCATGCAAATAAATGTGTTTATTTTCAAGGAATCTGGAAAGCCTTATGGTATGGAATTTCTAGGCACAAAAAATAGCATATGTATTGGCAAACAATATTGCAGAAGATTAATCTTCATCCTTTCTTACATGCAGTAATTAACTGCAACTACCTATAATGCCATACATTTAGAGATGTCAAGCTATTAATTATGGGGCTGCAGTATTCTGAGAAAACGTCATTATAATATGTTTTATGTGATTCCTGGTTTTATCCCAGAAGATCACATGTTTCATAAATATATCTCACTTTCATAAATATATCTCCTGCGCTTTCTATACGTGACAGCAGCATTCTGGAACTATCCATTTTGTATGTTACTTTACCCAAGCTCTACAAGGTTTTTTTGAATCAATAGTGAACTTTCAGTGAAATTAAAATGGAACTACCCTGATATTTGTAATTTCTTGTCATGATAAAGTGGATTCACAGTGACTATTTCCTACAGTAATCACAACAATTGAAACCTGGAGCAAGTTGACTAAGATGTCTCCCCCCGCCCACTCCTCAGTCTTTTGATAGTGCCAGTCACATTCATGCTATTAAATTGCTGATCATTTATCACTCCTGTGTGTATTCCCAAGTCTTCTACTCAGAAGTCTACTTGTCTCTTCATAGAGCACATTACTTGGTTCTCCACCCTGCTTTCCATAGCAAGTAACTTGACACAGACATATTTCTTCACCTTAAACCACCATTCCTCATTCACAATTCTGCTGGCTCTCAGCTCTTTCAATTTC
>JANHJO010005502.1:0-13452 GCA_032468235.1 Pseudoxyrhopus heterurus | reverse complement strand
CTATCCTACCATATGGGCATTAGTGGTCCCAATTAGAAGTAGATTTGTATGGTATATTAGTGTGCAAACAAATGTACTATGCCTAGCCATTCCTGAAAGAAAAAAGAATTTTTGATCAAGGGATAATACTATGGAACACATCGCTGATATCAATCAGCAAATTGGGGAAGTCATAAAGGATATGGCGCAGTTCTGATCTGTAATTCCAGAAAGCTAAATCTGGATATAAAATGTTGAGGGTTATTATAGATAATCAACTCATCACATGTATTGATTCCACATATTTAATATGAAATTTCACTTCTGCCTGGTAGAGAGATGACTATTTTATTATAGGCATTCTTGAGGGAGAATTATCTCATTCAGGGTTTAATTGTCCTTATTAATCCATTGTCACTCAAATTAGGACAACTATTCAAGCCATGTTACTACAAAGGATGCAATCTACATACACATACATGCAAAACTCTCATTGCTGTGAATGGAGCTTGGAGGCACTAATTAATTTTGGAGTTGAATAATTATTGAAAAGTAAAAGATAAAGAGCAGGAAAGAACTCACTGAGTAAAATGTTAAAATATATCAGAGTTTTTAAATAACTACCTGACTGTTGAATTTAGACTTGGCTTAAAAGATTTAGACACATCTAAAACATTTAATCCAGGCTTCTGTCAAAATGGCATACAGTTACAAACTCAATTTCTTTCTTTCATTTCAGCAGACTTATGTATATTCAAATTTAAAGAAAAAAGTCACAGCAATCTTTTTTTAAAAAAAAAAGTAAAAAGAGAAATCTTGAAATGCTTCTTCTGGACAGCCCAAGTACTGTAGTCTGCGAGAAAGCTAAACCATTGTAAATTAAACTCCATTTACTAACATGCAGTGCTAATTTGATTACCCAAGATAAAGCTCTCATTGCAACCCTTTGGCACTTACTGTAGTGTGAAACTACATAGATAATTTGCTAAGAAAAAAAAAGTGCAAGCTTGCTTTGGCACCTTCCATTGGTTTTGTGCTTTTGCATTTGAGCGAGACTTGCAGCATAAATTGGACACAATTAGCAGCACATTTTTAAAAATACAGCTCAGTTCTGGTGCTAATTTGTCTTTGCAATAACACCAATTTCCCTTTTATTTACACTCAGCAAGCGTACAGAGGCTAACAGTGAAGAAAGCTTTCGACAATCCTCACTTGTACAGTGTAAAGCAAAGAACTCATTGTGTGCTATGTGAAATGAATCGAGTATCTCAGTCTTCTTTCCAATGAACATGTGTCCAAATCAGTGAATCTACCACCACAGTTGGCACTAATTGGCAGGCTCATCAGAGTGGCCAAGGAATGAATGGACCATGGATACCAAGCTAACATTTTGCCCTACAGGTGGTCCTTTCAAAGCAAGAGTGAGGTAGGCAAGGGGATTCTGTTGGGGTGGTACCTGTTAGTACAAAACATTAGTAAACAATGAGCATACGCAATTAAAACTCATATATAAGAGAAGTAAAATTGTGGAGGATGAAAAGAGTCCCAGAAAGACCATTAATTACAGACCATCTGTAATTAATATGTGCAGATCAAATGCTATATCCCAATGATAGAAATGGAAACATAGCAAAGACATTTGTTGTAGTTGCAAAATATCTAAAGTCATTTGTAGATGTATAGGTGTGTGTACACACACACAAACACACATTTATAAATGAATTTGTACACACACACACGCACACATTAAACTTGTCATAATTGCTAAATTTGAAACAAAGATGACAATTTGGTATCATACTTGCCCGAATCAAAACAGTTTAAACGATTCCCTAAAGAAAATGAAGTCACTAATGAAGTCACCAACTAGCACTGATGATGTTACCTAGTTTGGGTAATGAAACATTTGCAAGCTCAGAGAGCACAAAGGGGCCCCTGTAGTCACTAAATTGTATACTGCTCATCAACATCTGATAGGTTGACAAACCAGAAAGACATCAGAAGTTTTAGAGTCCCCATATGTCATTCGTTCCAGAGAGAGTTATACTTCAAGCAGATCCACTAAAATAAGTGAAACATAAATAAAGTTATTATTATTAAATTTCATGTGAAGATTTCCAGTCCTGTATTCCCTAGAACAAGGTATTGGAATATACAATTCTATCACTAGAATTACAATTTTCTGCAATTCTACAATTGCAATCTACAATTGGAGTATACAATTCTAACACTAGAATATTCACTATTGCTCATGAAGATTGGGACAATTAGGTCTTATAACTGGACAAAATTTGGAAGGTCACACTTTTCCCATCCCTGAACTAAAATGCCAGCAAAGCCATTCAGAAAAACATAATTAATTCATATGATTAGAATAATTTAAGTCAATTAAGTCTGCTTCCTCTCTCTTATACAATCTCACATCTTCACCTACTGAGGACAAACTATTGTGGTATGGAAATATTGTATTTTGTCTATTAAAGTTCATGTTCAACAGTGGAAATGCCTGCATAGGATAAGAAGTGACATTGTATTAATTCTTATATACTCCTCTTGCATTTTCATTAAGACCCTTCTAGGCAACCACAAACAAGAATCACCAATGAGACTTATGCCAGTTATACTATTTGCATCTAAAGGATTTCGCCCAGTGATGTGTTTCCCCTCTCTAGCAAAAGATTTGTGAATGACAATAATATCTAATCTTTTTCAGAGCTTGCCATGAAAAGGAGGCTGGGTTGCAGTCCAAGGTTTATTAGTTTTTCATTTACACATGAATGAACATTTTCTCCCTACCACACTCTAAAATGGTTATGTTCACAATCACCTATGATCTGTTGTTGGTAGTGGTTGTATCCTATTTTAGAAATGAGTCTTTAGCTGAACACTAATGTTGAGTTTTCAAAAGGATCCAAAACTTCACAATCATATCCATATTCTAGAAAATCTTTTTCAGTCTTAGTATTACAAAGAAAGCTATAAGATTCCTTTGGAGAAAAGTACTACTAAAACAGTGAACCAGTAAACTATGTGAAAAATGCAGATAGTAAATAAAGATAGAAATGACATATACAATTTTCAGACTTTGACACAATCTGAATAGCATGTAAGGGACACAAATAGTCTTGCAATATCATTGCCAGAGAAAGCAAACTGACTTCTATGCTTCACAGGCAAAGGCAAACCATCACTAATCTGGGAAGTTCTAATCACTTCCTGAGAAGGAAGAAGAATTAATGAGAGAAATCCAATGAATAGTAACAGGATGGCCTAGAACAAAGAGCATTTAGACTGAATAGCAACTATAAGCAAAGTTTCCTGGACTGTAGCACCATCTTGCAAGGAAAGATGTGGAAACCTTATTTGATTATGCCAATTAGAGAATTGTAAGTATATTTTAAAAAATCAGGATTCTCTTTGAAATCAACTGGGAAATCAAATTCTTGCTCCAGTTTTTCCTACCTATAAATGTAGTTTCATAAATAAAGATAAATCAATTAACACTGCAATTTAAAATAAACCATTTGATTCAAGAATAAATACTGTGATGTTTACAATTTACAGATCTAGATAAATAATCAAGAATTTAACTTTGTATTAATGGGAGATAGGTGAGCTTGTTATTACTTAGCCAAATTATGGGATGGAAAACAGCTCTTTGATGGATTTTCTTGATCTGGAAACTGATAAGGAAAACTGAAGGAAGTCCTTTTGAGGCTTTCTTTAAGACCAAGGATTCTGAAGAATATAAATGTATAACAACATGAGCTTTCTCTCTACAGTAAAATAATTTAAAATCATCAGAGGAGGAAATCCAAAGAAACCCAAAAGAACACTGATAATGAGCTAGATAAATAGAAAAAAAAATCTTCAAGACATTAGAAAAAAAAACTTTACTTCGTTTCTTAGCATCTACATAACGTATTAATCCTCTAAAAAAAACTTTAGCTAGTCATAATTACATGGCATCCATACATAAATTTTTGTGGATCAGTTCAAATAGGAAATTGGAGATTGGAGACAGGAAGAAGTAAGTTTCAGTTTGAGCTTTTGATTCAAGATTTGAAGGCAAATTGTTTGGATATGAACTGCTCTGTAATTTAGTTTCTCCATAGGCTATAATAGGGAAATAGCAAAATATTTGCAGTTGCTTCATTTTTATTTTTTTATTTTGGCAGAAAAGGATGAAGATACGAGATGAATATACTCAATTGAAGTTGGAGAATATCCACATTTGAATGTAAGAATCAACATTAGAAAAACTTCACTGGTGTTTTACTGGTTGCTGCTTGCACTGTTGCAATATACAAACCAAATTCATGAATGTAATTAAATTAAATGTAATGTTTTATCCATACATTGTGTACATATCATTATTGACTATATAGCTATAGTTGAAATCATTAAAAATTCATCTGGCTACTTTGAAGATGTATCCATCACATAAAAAAAGTTGTCCCATAAATAGTCCTGCTAGATCTGCATGGTTCTTTGCCTGTGGAAGAAATGGTGCTATATTGTAAGCTGTTTGATTTGTTGTTCTATTTTCAACCACCAAATGATGAGCCAATACCTTCATATTTACTACTTGCAGAACATAAAACTTCTCCATCATATCACCTATCAGTCTGGACAGAATAATGACTCTTGTGCCTATGTAATGCAACTATTGATTAGTTTAAATTATTTTTATGCTTATAAAACTTCATAAGCAGATTTTCAAACGAAGTTGTATTGCTATTCAGACTTCAAAATGTTGGATGTCTCCTCATTTCTCTTTCAATGATTTCATTTTCAATCTCTGTGACAAAAAGCATGTCGAACATAACTCCATTTTGATGTGAAGATTTCAAATTAATTAGCCTATAGAAGTAACCAAGACCATCTCTTTATGCTTGTAAAATTTATGTATCTTGAACTTTATTTTGATTCTGTTTCCTTTTGAGACTGAGGATTGACAGTGTTGGCTGATGATTGGTGATGAAGACAAGTTCCCTTTTGTACAAGTACTGGTTGAAATATTTAATTCCTCAAACCAAACTCAATGCTTCCCTGTCTATTTATGTATAATTTTCCTCTGCAGCTGGGAGTGAGAATGATGCAAATGTTATCAGGCTTTCACTGTTGCCTTTCATGACTTAGACACAATCACACCAATGCTATATTGTGAAGCATCAAAAACCAATTTCATTAGTAAATATAGATTAAAATGTGTGAATGTTGTGTCTGATTTTTCTTTTTCCTGCTTTGAACATTTATACAGTTTTATTTATTTTCATATCTTCTCCACATGCAGTAAAGTATTTCAGGGATGTGGCATGATAAGTAAATTGGGTAGGAATTATTATAACAATTAACAAATCTTAAGAAGGATAATCCATGACATGTTCTGTTGCCTGGGCCACTGCTTTAATTTCCTTTGCATACATTTACAGTCCTTCAATATCCATAGTGTGGCCCCCTGCAAAAAATGCTAGTTTTAAAGAATGAAACTTTTTGCATTATGGTTGAAGACCATGATATTGATGATGATGTGGTCATCAATGTCATTTTTAGCAATTGCACCAATTGACCTTTTCTCATATGATCTGTCCTCATTTGGCCCTTCAGGTTTTCCACTGGTGCACCATCACCATTAATAATTGAATTCACTTATTCACTTACTCGCCTCATCCTTACCACTTTTTTCAGTGTTGTAGACTTTTTAACAGTGCTATATCTTTGCATAATGTGTCCAAAATAATTTGATAATCTGAGTTTAGTTATTGTGTCTTAATTAAAGCCAGCTTGAATATCATGCATCTCCCTTTCCATGCTGGACTCTAATATGTGTTCATCTTTCTTGGTTTTCCCCCCCTATTTAAAACATTTTGCTTCTCATCCAAGAAGCTTTTCAATTCTGTTGGTCATTGTGTTGCCCCCCAGATTTACTGGAATACTTCTGATTTTACTGATTTTTTTCTTTTGTTAATTGCCTTATTTTTGTACATATTCCATTTAATTTTTGCAAACTACCAACTTGAAAATGAATGGGGTGTTTATCTGAACTCATCTTCCAGTACTAAGAGTTCTTTAAATGGGGAATGTCTTTTAAGTTATCTTGAATGTTGACATCTTCATGGCCAGAATTTCTGTATAACCCTTCCATCTTTGAACTTTGAGTCAATTAGTCAATCCTCATTGGCATCCTTCAGCATATCAGTTTGAGATTGGAAATTCTTCTGAGTTCAGAGATCTTTTGCAAAACTATCTTGTTTTTCTGTATCTATTTCTATCTTTTCAGGTGGCAGGGTTCAAGGCTTGCTTCTATTTTTTTTTTTTTTGTAACAGCTTCTGAATATTTTTTCCAAAGTCATATTCTTGGCTCCTTACAGTTGCCCAATACAGGTGCCTGGTTCATGTCTTGAGTGACTTTCTAGGAGTATATACTTTTGGTGCATATTCCTAGCATTCATTGCTCATGCTTTCCAAGCAGATAGGCATGTACCCACAGCCACATTGAAGTTAGCCTAGCAGAACTTGACAAAAACTGACTCCAAATCACCTAGTTGGCTTCTATGTCTAAGGCAGTTTTCTAAATTCAGTTTTCCCACTCCTAGTTCAGTGCCAAACTGGTTCCTAAAATTTGAACTAACCTTGATTATTGGTGACTACATAACAATTTCATGCAGTTTTCTAGGCAATGTTTCTTTGGAAGTGGTTTTCTGTGGCTCTCTATCTAGAGTTGAGAAAGTGTATCAATATTACGCAGCTCAGGATTAGAACTCACAACTTCTCCTCTTCATCTCGCACCTTTAATAACTACACCAAACTGGTTTTCATACACTTTTGCCTAAGCTAAATCTAAATCTATGAATAAATGTGTATCGGATTATACTGGAAGCGTCTTCACATGTTATTTATTCTGATTGCATTATTAGAAAGAAAGTGCACTTCATCTAAGTCCTGTGCAACCAAACCTTGATCGTCCTTCTGATGCTATGAAACCAGCATGAGAATTTAAGAACTGAGACCAAAACAAATATTGCCTTGGAAAGCAAAGACAGTCTTGATAGAGAGTGACATGCTTAAGTGACTGACACAGAAGAGGTCCAGTTTTTTTGCTCTTGCAAGGGCTACCAAGGGCTACCTCATAAATTTACAAAGCTAATTCTCACCAAATGAAACTTAAAAGTTTAGCAACTAGTCACAGCAGCTTAGATTCTTCCTCTCTCTTCTATCAGTCTTTGTCTTCCCTTTCACAAAGCTTTCTTGGCTCAAGTGATAGAGCCAGACAGCATAGGTATTGAGCTTGCTTTCGCAGCAGCAATTATTTTGTTTTATGCTGTTTGAAAAACAGAGAAATAGAAATAAAAATAGGTGCCTCTTAATAGAACATATCTACTGTTGAGACACGTTCTCTGTTATTAATCATGATTCCATTATAACTGCAACATTAAGATAAGCTGATATTTCTCATTGTAATCCTGTAGCTCTTCTGTATCCAAAATGACATTCAAACCACATAACTATCTGCAACCCAGCCTGGTTTGGGCAGAAGAGAGCTTGAATGCTTGGAGAGCACCTTCAGCCGGAACGTTGATTAAAACAGAAGTTGTTATGCTAAAGTAAAGTACTCAGAATAATAATTACAGGAAACAAAATGTGAATATCAAAATAACGTAAGGTAAATACAAACAAAATGCTGGCAAGAAAATGTTTACATAGTCTAAGGGAAAAGTAGATAAAGAACACAAAGTTGAAAAACTAATTAAAAATAAGTAGATTAAAATATTGTGGAATTTCTGAATATAAATCAGAAACATTTACAATCAAGTGTTGACTGATAACACAGAAGATTTAACTATAGTTGAATGGAAGAAATTGTGGATAATTGATGTGGCAATGCCAGGGGATAATAGAATGAAAGACAATGAAATTGAGAAGATCACAAAGTATCCAGATGTGCAAATGGTGGTCCCAGTGGTTATTGGCGCACTGGGTACCATATCAAAAACTCTTGGACAGCACTTAGAAAAAATCTGTGCATTGACAAAATTTCCATCAGTCAATTGCCAAAGGCCACATTGCTTGGATCTGCACATATATTGCACCAATGCATTATGACATCCTATATCCTTGATACAAATTATTTTCATAGACAAAATGTCTGTCAAAGGGTTAACCCTATATTCATCCATCATTCCACAAATTTTCTACTTTAAATTGATCCAGCTCACTGTACCTACTCATACTTGTAGGTGGATAACCAGTATTTTTGCCAGATACAAAGCAACATGTGAGGCTAGAGAAAATTATATCTAATATCTGGGCAATTAGCCCAGGCACTCCTCAGGGCTGTGTGCTCTTTCTGTTGCTTTTTTCTTTATATTCCAATGACTGCACCTTAAGGGAACCCTCTGTTAAAGTTCTGAAGTTTGCAGACAATGCAATGGTCATTGGCCTCATTCAAGATGGTGATAGTCTGAATATAGAAAGGAGATTGAACAATTGGCCCTGTGATGTAGCCATAACAATCTGGAACTGAATATGCTTAAAACTGTAGAGATGAGAGTGGATTTTAGGAGGAGCGCTTCTATTTTACCACCTCTTACCATATTCAACAGCACAGTATCAGCAGTAGAGTCCTTCAGGTTTTGAGGCCCTATAATTTCCCAGGTCTTGAAATGGACACTTAACATTAGAACCATCATTAAAAAGGCACAACAAAGAATATTCTTCCTGTGTCGACTCAGGAAGTTCAGACTGCCCCAGGAACTGTTGATAATAGTTTTACAGAGGAATTATTGAGTCTGTCATTTTGCTTCTGTAACTGTTTGGTTTGGTACAGCAACCGAACAGGATACATACAGACTCCAATGGATAGTTAAGACTGCAGAAAGAACAATTTCAACCAGCCTGCCTTCCATAGAAGACCTGTGCATTGAAGACCTTCTATGGAAAGGAGGATTGAGAAGATATCTGCAGACCCCTCACATCCTGGATGTAAACTGTTTCTCAGGATGGTGCTACAAAGCACTGCAGGCCAAAACAACTAAACACAAAGACTGTTTTACCCCTCAGGCCATCACTCTGCTCAACACCTAATTCTCACAGTGCTGTCCAATGTCTATGTGTATTTACTATCTAGTATGGCTATAGTATTATTATTTATTCTTTTTATTATCTTTCTTACTCCTCCCTCTTTTTGATATTATTATTATTATTATTCTGTTGGTTTGCATGTACACTGGTGACTGGACCTTCTGCAACAGAGACAAATTCCTTGTGTACCTAATGACACTTGGCCAAATGAACTATTCAATTCAATTCAAATCAATTCAAAAATGGGCTGATTGATTTCTTATGTGTAACATGAGTTTTGTAATTTTCTCTTTTTGTTTCTTTTTCCCTCCTTCTTTTTTATATTAAAGCAAAAATAATTGATATTACTTTGGAGTCAGCTACAACAATGCTGGTGTTAACAATGGTTATATACTAATGCTGTTGCAAAGTATTGCTCCAACTATGACAAATTATCAACATCACAGCATAGTGGCAGGTACAAACTTTTATGGATAAATTATGCTAAGGCAAATTAATACAAAGCAGACTTCTTTGTTTGGAGCAGAGTTGTGATTTTTATTTACTATTTCAAATTAGCCCAACTGCACAAGAATGGATCCTGTTCACATGATCCAATCACTATCGGTCCCAACTAGAGACCTTCCTCATTTTCAGGTGCAGGATAACCTGTCCTTGACTGAGAAGAAGAATGTTGTTATGACTAACATCTTCCCCTCTATGAAATCCCCCTCCCAAATTCCCAGGCACTAGAATGTGGCAGCGTGGAAACTTATAAGAAGAATATGGCTTCCAAAGCTGACAACTGACAACCAGGAGAAGATGATGGTGGTACTGGTGGTGATGATGGTGATTATGATGATGGTGGTGGTGGTGGTTTTCAGCAGCACTCTTAAATAAACTAAAGCAACAATAGCATTTAATAAATACAAGTTCCTAAACCCCTTTGCCATTACGTACATCACTACTAAAACTGTCCACACTCTGTCCAGTCTACTTAGCACATATTGCTTGAGTAAGTTGCATTGTTACCATTAAGGCCTGCTTGGGACTTGGGATTTCTGTACAAGACTTGCTAATTCTACAAATGTAAATAAACCAAAGTTTATTCCTTACCTCTTGAAATTTCATTATTGTGCTACATAAGAAGGAATAACATTCACATGGGCACCCATAGAGTAGCTAATGTCTTCAATATTGAATTCTCACACTTTTCCTCATAGAGATTAAGGGATAAAGTAATCTACACTTAGAAGAGATAAAATAACAACATTGGTACTTCCTAGTAGATTTCCTTCCTTTCCTCTCCTCTCTGCCCCTTTGATCAACTTTGTACACTTACATTTGCAAGACACTTTGGGAAGAGAGAAAGCACCACAATAATGTCTAATCCTATTACGAATGCTTATTTTAGAATCTAGTTGTCTATAAAGGCATGATAGGGATCTTAATTACCATCTCCGACATGTATTTGCCTGAAATAATTATTATACTTCATTTCTACAGAGACAATGAGATAAAAAATCTAATTTGGTTTTATTGGCCATCTCTCTCCTTCATGAAATAAGCTGCTTCAGAGGCCTTTGAAGTAGGTCCCCTTCACAGATTAAAACCCTTGAAAATACATGAACAGAAGGGAGGGAAGGGGGGGAGACACAGAGAGGGAGAACGGGAGCAATTTACATCCTAGCAGACATAGAATGGGAATCAACAATGCTATGAGACCTACATGATGGTTGAGAGAAAATGTTGAGACATGCTATTCAGGATGAAGTGGGGGGATGGGAAGATTGTCAAACTGCAGCGTTTTGCTCAGGAAACAGCCAAAGGCTGCACTAAGTCAGAGGAAATAAGTAGCAAAGAAGAAAGAGAAAACAGCCAGCTTCCCTAATCATATTTTCCAAATAAAAAAGCCCACTTCATTGAATAAAAGATCATCAGATGCTTAACTGTCAATTGGCCAGCAGCCAAACTTCCACCAGAGGGATTAGAGTTAATGATAAAGAGTGTGATATAAGCTGACATGGATTTTTCCCCCCCCCACTTCAGGATCTCTTTCTGTTTTTCCTTCTCTGAATCATGGCATTGACATTCTAAGGCAGAAAAGTATCACCACAAGTCGAACAATTTCAGGGAAGTTTGACTGAATTTGCTGGATTTTCTTTACAGTTCCACTACCACATCAGCATGGGTACATTCATTCTTAAATCCATTAGGGAGAGTTTAAAACTATTCCACTGGGGGGAATTAAAATTATAATTCATTCTATTGGCTTTCTTTTTTCACTTTTTCATAAAGTGAATAAATAAATAATTTATTCACTTTATAAATAAAATTACATGGCTGAACAATACTCAAACTGGGATAATTGTATACATTATAAATACAGTACAATACATTTGCCTTTTTTTTAATCTATGTATTGTTATTGGTACCAATTCCCCCATCCATCCACTTATACACAAACTCCATAATTGTTAGTAATGTTAGGTAGAGTCATCCTCCAACATCCTTGTGGCTTTATTTATTATTCACCTGTGTCATGTTGTGTCTTTCTAGCATTATTCACACTACATTGTCTCTGAATGGAGAAGAGGCAGAAGTAGAAGCATGCTCCTTGTTTTTAAAATAGCCAATATTTGGTACCAAGAACATTATTACTTTAAGAATGTGTAGAATCATACAGTAAGACAATTGACTAAGTCTGGTTTTTAGAGCAGAAGTTAGTATATGTATATGTTTTATCTAGCAGATGCATTTTCGTGGGACAGAATGGATCCTGGTCCCCTTCAAACATCTCTGGAAAGCTCCCATGGGAATGCAGAAGAATGCTGCTGTGGACTGAAGCAAATTTTGCCCCAATTGCTGCATTAGTTAGTTAGTTGGTCATCTCTACATCTACTTTCTGTTGATATTGTGGCAAAATGGGTGCGCAGCAATCAGTAGTGTTCCTTGAGGAACAGAGTCCATTCTTGAAATTGCTCTCTTTGAAAGACAATAGGAGGCTTGCAAGATTGATATCAGCCACCCCAGACACAAAACATGGCTAGATGAATACATTCTACTTCATTGTAAGCCTACATTAACAGAATCTTGCAAGTTTGAAAGTGCAGACTTCCCACCAAAACTTTTAACTGCTTGATCCATTAGAGTGTGTACTTCTTCAGCTTCTTTCTCTGATGGGACCACTGGGGGATCCTTCATCTACTTTCTGACTGTTTCCTAGGCAGCATCTCTTCCCCTCGTTCCCCGAGGTCATCCACACATTCCATTACACTCACTGATGACCATTACTTTTTTACATTCTCTGCATTCTTGGTTTGAGAATGTCTTAAACGAATGGAATCTTGGAATCTTGACAGAAGTTCGTATTTGGCTGAAGTACCTTTCTGCAGGCCTCCTATGGAAAACACCATAGATACAGATGCATTGACAAGTATCAGGCACTTCAGGGCTAGGGTGTAAGTAGCTTTGCATCTGGTGAATTCAAAGCCCCTGTATGTTTCCGTGAGATACTATAATTGGGCCTCTGGGTTACCTCATTCTGATAAAGACAATTTTAATTTGGAAGGAATAAATTTTGGGAGAAAAGGTTAAATTGTGCTAAAAAGTTAATCAAATTGTCCTCCAATTTTCTTTTAATAAATTTAATTAATGTAGTTTAGGAAGAGAGAGAGAATCTATTATTTTGCTTCCCTCCCTTTTAGGACTGCACTGTCCCCAGTGCAACAATCAGAGAGTAATTGTACCTATAAAATATCAGTTTGCAAAGGATCAATAAAGACCAACGTCATAATTTAAATAGAAGCTTATCAATTTTTATATACAAATCACATCCCCAATAATCAGAGCAAAACTTCAAAATAAGGCAACCTTGGGAGAAGATGACAGCTGGTAGAAATGAACACACTCATCATTTGGCATTCCCAAAGAATGAGTTTGCATTGTTGTATTAGGCAATCTTGAGAAAATTGTGTGTTTCACTGTTGTAGAATGCAGCCACATCCTTTATGCGTAAAACCATTAACACTCACTAAAACTAGTGATGGAGAATAATTTGGGTCAAGACTGAACACCCAAAAATGCAAATAGCGTTCTGCACATTTATCCTATGGTAAGTCCCATATTATGTGGTGTGATTTCTTCTGAATAAAGATACTCCACAGAAACTATCCTAGAAAAACTCAAAAAGTGAATGTTCTTCAGACAGAAAAGAGTTGCCTGCACACATGTAATATGGCATAGCTTCCTTTTTTTTTTTTTTTAGCTGACCCTATGCGTCCTTTTCAAAATTGAGAAAGGAGTTCGGCAAGGCTGTATACTGTCGCCTTGTCTATTCAACTTATATGCGGAGCACATCATGAGAAAGGCGGGGTTAGATGAATCACAAATTGGGATTAAGATTGCAGG
>JANHJO010005501.1:63271-73304 GCA_032468235.1 Pseudoxyrhopus heterurus | reverse complement strand
AAGAAAGAAAGAAAGAAAGAAAGAAAGAAAGAAAGAAAGAAAGAAAGAAAGAAAGAAAGAAAGAAAGAAAGAATAGATAATTCTTATAAAAACATGATTAACTCAAAGGTAGTCTCTTCACTACTTACAAATCTGGCATAATTAGCTTCACTTCTTTCCTAACTAGTTTTGAAGTCTTTAAAACAGTTATTTAAATAGATGACTCATTAGTGCTAGTATCTAGCATATATTGCATATCAAAAGCTTCAATTGCTTGCCAAATAAATTTGTCTTTTACAAAATGGTAACATTAAATGCGGGATAAATGTTCTTGACAACCAATCTAATGAGGGGATTGACTGACCAAGTGCCCATGGCTTGTTCAATTACTCATTAGCTTTGCCATGAGCTACTGGCATGTTTCTAAATGTGCAATGCACAAACTCTTAATTAACAATGTAAGCATATATCCAGCATCAAACACATGGATTTCCAGTTACGTAGTGGTACTTCTTGCTCTCCTTCCCTCTGTGCTCTTCCTTTAAACTAGTTAGAGAGAAAGGGAAAAAAATATTTTGCTGGGTTGCTGTCATTGCATTGGACTCAGGTGAGCACTCAACACAAATCCTTAAAAGTATCTTATTGAATCAGGATTTCTTCCACCTGTTCCCATATTATTTTCCATTTCTCGTGAATCAGAATTCATAAAATAATCACATCAACTATTTTTGCTGAATAGTTTACTAGTAAAATATTCTCTACTTTGCTCTGTTCATTGAAATTCTGAGTCTTAAGATTCTTACATAAGTGAATTTCCTGCTTGCTCTGAGACCTCTTAAAAGCTTCAGAAGTGGCTGAGAGGTTGTTGTTGTTGCTGTTTTTTTTTAAATTGAGCAAGACTTCAGGTGAAAGTGAGTTTGCCATTAAAAGGATTTGAAAAAAATAACTGTCTAGGACAGTAGTACAATATCTTATGCTACCAAGTAATAAAAAAAAAGATTTTTATCTGCATTAGAAATAAGTTAGATGTATTCATGTACATTGTCAGAAAGTTTCAAGTAATATACTTTTTTAAAAATATACTTTTTACTGTATCTGCATGTAGTTTTATTCTAGTTCCATTATATTTTTTCCATTCCATTCATATATACTTAGAATTAAAGATTGTGAGTTTGCTTGTTCACAGAATAACTGTCCTAAAGATCTAAAACAAATACCTATTAATTGAGATGAAAACTGGTGGGATCACTTCCCACCATTCCATCTAACACACTCTATCAATGCTCACTGCCACCTTGATGGATCTTTATTTTTGGAAAGGAGAATTTGAAAGGGACAACTTTTAGTAAAATACTGGGGTACAGCTATTCACCTTTTCATTTTCTTAGAATGCTGTTGGAACTCTCATTCAAAAAGAATAACACTAGAACTCTTTGCTTGCATCAGCTACCCTTTTACAATGTTTTATTGGTTGGTTGATTGATCGATTAATTGATTGCAACCACATACATGGATTTTCTCCATGACAATCTGGTCCTAACATGATCTTCCAAACAGTGCGCCCACTGCCAGTGTAACTGATTTCATCCACCTACCTGCTGGTCATCTTTTTGTTTTTCCTTTCATCTTTCCCAGCATTAGAGACTTTTCCAAAAAGCTAGTTTCCACATAATGTATCTGCAGTAAGACAATGGGACTATTTCATGCCTGAATGAAAGCTCTGGGTTGATTTGTTGGGTGGTCTATTCATACGTTTCCTTCATGATATTTTAAAAAGTCTCTTCTAACCCTAAACTTCAAAAGCATCAACTTTTTTTCCCCCTTTATCTGCTTCTTCGAAGTTCAACATTCACATCCCAAGAGTGTCACAGGGAATACCATTGCTTGCATTTTTCTGACTTTTATAGGAATAAACACATCTAACAATCTTTTCAAAGACCTTCACAGCTCTCTACCAAGTGCTGGTCTGTGGTTTATTTCCTGACTGCTTGTTTCTCTACTGTTGATAGTTGCTCCTACAATAGCTTCAATAGCTTCATTATCAAGTCTAAGGCTATTGCCATTATGTTTATTTAAAAAAAAACCTAAACAAAATTAAAATCAGATGAGATAAGAATTTTGGCAAGTGAGATACACACAGGTACTTTGTTGTCACTTTCTGCCATGTACTATTATATTGTTACATTGTGGATAGGCTCCAGAGAATCATATGAGTTGGAATGTTAATGAAAGAATAGATTTGTTTTTCTCACTCAGAGCCAATATGCTTCTCTTTCATGCTTTGCCGACCATATGGTAAACTGCTTTTGAAACTAATATATATGAAAAACATTGTGACTGCAACATGGAAGCTACAGACTACAGTTTCTATGCTACAGTCACACTCAATGTTCATTAAATATATGGCAGCCTTTCAATAAATGAAAAGTTATATTTGGCACGTAACCAAAAGAATCAAATCATATCATCACCAAGTGCTACTTATAATTGGCTAAATGCAGAACCCGATGTTTAGAATCTCATCTTGGTTAAACTAGCTGGCATGAGCAAAGCTATAGTCCAGCACATTGGCAAAGAAACAATCTGGGGAAGGCTGAAGATTACAACAAAACTATTTAAATCTAATACAAGTAGAAAGCTAGCTGGGCTTACTGCAAAAAAAAAAAAAAGCAAACAAACATTTAAAGCTGAGCCGTAATATGCTTTATATGTCAGGCCAATTAATTTCAGACATTTGAGAATAATTAAAATAAGCCAGAAATCCAAATTCACACTCTGACTCTTAGAACCTAACTAAGCATAAACATGATGCTTTCATTTTCTTTTCTTGTTACCCTGTTTAATAAAATTTCCATTAAAAATTCTACTTACATGCCCTTAATATACCATGCTAATCTATTTTGCAAATCTTATTTTTCTCCACTATAAATCTGTTGTGCATTTGAATTTTTACACTCAACTACATGGAAAGAGAAGGCACTACTTGTTAATGTAGCATGCCTCTCCATCACTAAGGACAATTTAATTTTGTACACCGCCCTGAGTCCTTCGGGAGAGGGCGGTATATAAATTTTGTTAAAATAAATAAAATAAATAAATTTACCTGAGTCTACATCAATTAAGTCAACCAACAATTGTAAATGTAAATCACTTATGTCTTCACTGACATGTGGAAACCAAGTGTTTCTTTCTACATGGGATTTTAAATGCTACTCAGTGTGCATTCATGTGTCTCTCTGAGTATGTATGTATTTGTGTGTGTGATATCAGATCTGTCTCCTCTTTTTTAAGACTGGATAGAGATTTCCTCTTGCATTCATTAGTTGTTGATATGACAGTTTGTAAATTGTTATATCATTAATCAGAAGAGATAAGAAAGTTTAATAGTAGACATTTGCCTCCACCCTCAAAGGTGTAAATTAAAGATAATGCTTTAACAGTTAATGGATAGATCCAGCCAGAGATCAAATAAAAATAATGGAACTCTGTAAGCTTATCAACTAAGCAATCAATCAATTGGAAATAATTGGATTATATAAAGGTAATAAAGGTACTGAGGAGTCAGAGTTGAATTCAGAGATGGGTAGCTTTCTACCTGATACCAAAGATAGGTATCTATCTCAGGTATAAGATGGAAAACCATTCAAGTATGGATCATTTTGTATAGATAGGAATTAATAAATCTAACATATTAAGAGGAGGTCTTGAATTTTGTCACTGATAGTGAATCTTCTCTACATTTATGTACTCCACAGTGACCTTTACTTGATGGGATGTAAGTCCAGTGATGTCACATTATAGAAAATTTTAAGTATCCACTTTTTTAAAGTTGTCCTTCTCCAGCCACCATCTCCCTTTAATGGTTGTATTTTCATGGTGTTTCTTTAAGTTCTTTTTACTCTCTTTTCAGCTATCCTCTTTGCTCAGCTCTTATTCTGAATGCTTTTATGGTCATTGCAAACTGCCCTGAAGTTTTCTGTAACCAGAAACAGGCTAGACATATGTGAAACAAATGAATACATTTAATTATGCACAGATGTTCCCTTTCTCAATGGAATATACATTTCATTTTTCCTTATACCGTATATGTATGGTGTTTGTAGTTTTCCCTGTGTGTGGGCAGAGGATGAGTGGGTGTTTTTAATATTTTTTTCCTAATGAAACTTTCTTGCTTATTTCTGCAGATGTGCATTTTTAAAGTGGTATGCAGAAAAAGTATTCTCCCCCATTCCTGAAAATCCTGTTTTGACTCCCTGGGAAGTCTATTAGAAGCCATTAGACTTTTGGGACAGAGATGAATAGTTCATTTGATGTTGTCTATCACATTTATGCATATTTACATTCAGAAGGAAATTCTATTCAGTCTGTATTGGTTGCATAATCTATTGTTATTTTTGTTTGTTTTGTTTTGTTTTCACTATCCAGGGCAAATGATTGTGGCTATGGATATTTTCTCACATCAGATTGAAGTAGCATTTTCATTTTTCTCCTCTACTAGTAATGCTATCTTGTCTATTCCAAAAGTTTAGATTTGCTCTAAGGAGATCATTGTGTACCCATGCAGGTCTTTTGCTTCTCAAAAGCTGCTTCAGGAACCTGTTACTTGTCTTAGTAGCATTTACAGTGAAACCTTGGTTTGCGAACGCCCCCATTCGTGTCAAATTCACAAGATGAACTAAAAAGCCAGCCAAGTTTTGAATCAGTTCCCGACTCAAAACTCGGTTGGCGAACAAAAACAGCACGGAAAGATTTTCCTTCTGCGCATGCACAGAATGTCTGTGCATGCGCAGTGAGGGTCATTTCAGAACACGACCATTTTGGTTCATGCCCGCAGTCTGGCAATGGATTGCAGGCATGAACTGAGATTTGACTATCATTCCAGAGTTCTGCCTTGGAGCCTCTTGTTTCTAATCCTTTCTCTTTCTCTTCATATGTTTATTCTGGCCTGGGTTTAAAAGATTTCAAACTTATTTTTTTCCAAGACAACTTCTTAGAAATCATAAATTAGAAATCTACCTGCAGCTAGATACACACAATGGTGGAGATCGTCCTGATTATATATCCATAAAATATGTTCTATATTACATTATCACTTCTTTTAAAAAGCCATTGAGTCTGTCTTGACTAGTGGTGACTGCTTGGAAATGCATGGAGTTTTTTTGTAAGTTGCTTGCCATTGCCTTCTTCCTAAGGTTGAAGGAGACTGACTGGCTCAAGATCACCCAGCTGGCTTTGTGTCTAAGGCAGAACTAGAATTAAGAGGGTCCCAGTTTCTAGTCTGGATACAATGGAGGTGGTGGTCTTGAGAGCCGTATGCAATGAATCATTTTAATGTATACTGATTAATGTACATTCAAAGTGTCAATAAAGTCATTACTCTACTATTATATACTCTGCATTATATGAACCATTATATTTGCTGAAAGATATTTAAGTCTGAAGCAAATACATTTGGTTTCAAATACCAGGTGTTTAATATCCACAAGATAGAATTTAAAATATGAACATAGGCAAACACATTCAGACATCATTTAAATTATGTCAAGGATTATATTTCATAGAGACAAAGTTCTGCATGAAAATACGAGTATTTCTTTTTATTAAAAGTAACATATGCATTTCATCCTAAACATTCTTAAAAAAAGAAGCAAGTGACTGAAAGGATTCATTTGCCAAAAGGTTATGGACAAGCTGTAAGATTATTAACTGTGGCAATGGGCAACGTGGAAACAATTTATACACTTACCGCAAAGGCAATCCTATTTCTGAAAATGGCCATTTGAAAGAGTATCATAAATATCAGTATTTACATTTACAACCTTACCAGCAGTTTTGTGTGCTGCATCTGCAAATCTCAATAGGTTTGCTCATGTGTGGTATAAAGCTTGTCTTCTCAGACTAATAGCACAGTCCTGTGCATATTTATAATAAAAAGCAAGTCCCAATGCCTTAGAGAGACTTTGTTCCCAGGACTGTATATAAGCCAGGTATCTTTTTAAAAATCTGTTTGTTTATTCCTATTATCATCCTCTGGATTTTTCAATGCCTGCACTGGACATTTTATTGGTTTTGATTTATACTTCCATCTCCTGTATATTAATATATGCCATTCCTTAGCATGTTCTGCAAATTCTGGAATGTGATCTGTAGGAATTCTGTGATCATCTGATTTCTTAATATTTTGAAAAACATACATGAACTAATCTGTAATTAGTTCAATTTCCTCTAAGGCTCACTTTTTAAAGAAGCAGGAGAATGACTCATAATTTTATTATTACACTCCAGCAAGCTTTAAAAAAAATGATAGCATAAGTCACTTTGATGAATGGAAAAGTATCGTTAATATCTGTCAGCTATAGAACCTGTTCTCAATGCTATAGTTGTGATATGTAAACACAGACAACTATTTGTCTGCAAGGACCTCCAGAAGAAACACAAATGTGCCTGTGTAAATTAATTGATAGCCCCTGCCATAGTTTAGCCTGGGTGCATTTATTCTACCAGACCAGGATTTCCTCTTGCTCAAGAAGGAAATTTGCATTTTGCTCTTGACTTTTTGTTTTTGTTTTGCAAGCAAGGAATTTCTATTTGCAAGCAAGGAATACTGTTGAAATGGCTGGATTCCATTTGATCTTACATTGTTCCCAATAGCTGAGTACCAATTGTGTGACTTCTCTCTGCTTGCTATCATTGAAAAAGAGCATATTCTGCTTGGCTATCAGTTCCCTTCCAGTGCTACATAGTCACAATGGAGTTGCTGTTAGTACCCTGATAATTTCCACATTCTACTGTTTAAAATATAAAATTAGAAGACCTGAGCATCTGAAAGTATGTTTATCTTTTTTCACCAGACATGATAAACACATATGGAGAATATTTTTTTTTAAAAAATGTGGTTATTCAGGAATTAATTGAAGACATAAACTTTCAAACTTACAATAAAGTTCATATTTGGCTTTCTAAATATCAGTTTAATTATCCAAGAAAGTGACAATGCAAATTTTACCCCATTTCTTAATAATAAAAACTGCGTGATTCAGAATTGCTTAAAATCAAATATTAACCTTCCCTACACAAATCTACTCAATCAAATTGTGCTAGTAATTTGAAGAATGGCATTCTCTGCCTTGAGAATTCAAATAATACCTTTAGTTTTCCTCACAGGATAGTTAAGAAAACTGTTGCTCAAATAATATCTTTAATGATAGCAACATATTTTTAAATTCTGGGAATATAGCCATAGCTTGTAAAATTTCTAAAGCAGCCTCTCACAAGCAAGATCTCTAGAAATCAAATAAAAATGTTGAGTTGTGTACCCTTCAAAGCAGGACTAATATTTTGTTCCCATGTTTGCTGTTTTTCCTAACTTTCCTTCAAAAGTTAGAATATAACAAGATCCTAATATCTTAAATTAACTTGGATTTGACCTAGAGCATTCTATTAACAGCTTCAACATCTCTTGTGATAATGTTATGAGAAAGAATAAGCAGTAATTGACGATGTTTTATTTAGGTGGATTCTGATTTAAGTTGACTTTGTTATTTCAGTGGGAGTTTCTCAGAACAATCTGCAAGCTATTTTATTTAGTTGATGGAGAAAAGAACTGGTAGAATATATTACACTTTGGCTTGCTTGTCTTTGGTTCCTTAGTACCATAACTATCTTTGAATACAAGGAGATCAAATTATAATTTCCCTCTGTCATTATAATTTAGAATGAAGAACATGCAATCTAGACTGGCCATACATCAAGGAATTCAAGGTCAATTGCTAGAAGTGGTATCCTCAAATTGTATCTTATATAAATTCTCTAGCTACAGATATTTTTTCAGAACTGTATCATTAGGCTCTTGAGAGAAAGCTTGTAGAAATTCATATTCTACAGTAGAGTATGAATAAAATTTACCAGAAAATAATTGGGGCTTTAAAACTTTCATGACACTTACTATTTCCTCTAACAGCTTTCCAATTCCTACACATAACTAGTTTAATAAATACTACTGGCTTTTTACCTCTGGTCAAATGCTTCTAGGAATGCAGGTGAATTTGAAAGACAAATGTTCTAGTTCAATTTTATCAGCTTATCATATTGATTGAATATTTTCTGAAAATCTTTTAGATTCTCAACTAAAGAAATCTATACTTTTTGACTAATTTGCCAAAGTAACTTCCTAATAGTATAATTGAACTCAAAGCTTTTATTCTCACAAGAAAAGTGTTGGAAAATATAATAAAAATATATAATCCCACTTTACATTTTTGTAAGTTTTAGTAGACTTCCATTTTACAAGTAGAAACTATTCCAGTATTCTCTGCCTATTTTTAGGTATAGCTTCTAAATTAAAAAAACAGTATTTCTTGAGCAAATAGGGATTTTTTTATTCCATCATATATGAGAAATATAATTGACCACATTTGTATTTTGACTGAATTTCTTGATTCATAAGTGCATCAAAGACTCAAATCATAATGGTCTTTATAGAGTTCTAATTTGTATTTGATTTAATAGTTAGGAATCAGCTTTAGTCTTGGTGACTATGACTAATATCGACAGAAGGTTGTTACAGCCCATGACGAAATTGTGCCAAATAACACTCTGTAAATAAATTTTAATTTGCATAATTATCTTAGAGAAAGAAAAACCTGCATCCATTGAAAATTTTAAAATGATGGTAGCTGGCCAGTTAATATCTCTTTTGTTTTCAATATTTAGATTCAGGCATCAAAGATTGTGGTTTTCCTGTGTAACCATGACCTGGTCTTGATATTTCAAAATAGGATAGGGCTCCTAAGGATACTATATAAATAGGCTTTAGTCATTTACAGAGAAAATAACACTTTTCTGTTAATTACTCCAAAATAATGGCATTTGAGAAATGCTAATGAAAACTTGAGTGGGCACTAGATTACCATTTTCTGGAAAGAACATTCTCTTAGTTATTTGAGTTTAATTTAGTTTCCTGAGAAACTTATTTTGCTGCCACCAAGTTACTAATACAATTATTACATTACAAAATTATTACAAAAGCTTTTCGTAATCATAAGAATGGCCAATTAGCTGATCCTGTTATTAAAGTTACTAAATCTATCATTAAAAGTACAGGATAGAAATTTGAGGTAAGATTGCTGATAATACTGTAGAAATTCTGCAGAATAAATCTCTGATGATGATACTGGTTTTCCACAGAGTACACTACAGCTTTTTTAAAGGCTAAACTAGGGCTGTCATCTATCAAAGCCTGCATAGATCTGTGTTAGATATAATTCTGGTGCAGGTTGAATTGAACTGAGGACATTTGCTGTCTCAAATTGTGTTGGGTGGAGCAGTTGAGAGATGAATGGTTGGCATGGAGTTGTCAGGTTCTGCTCTGAAATACCTTAGCATGGAAACTTTTTTGGCAGATAATTTCCACCTTGCCTTGTGGAATTGGATTTAAGATCATCATGCAGGTGATGATAGGACTATGATTTGTGATTCTCATTTCTTGAAATGCTTTTTGTGAACCCTTTAAAACATCCCATTTTCAGTTCCTATCTTACTCAGAAATTCATGAAGTTTTTACTAAACTAAGGTTTCAAATGATGTCCTCTGCTTTTTCCACATAATGGTATTTTAGCATCCTTTTGGTAGAATGCATTTATGAAACTATGTGGGAAATGTTGTTCAGTATTTTCTATACCATTTATTGGAGAAATATGGAAGGGAACGTTTTTTGTCTTTTATCTTGAAGTAGCATTGAGAAAGACCTTCTATAGCTATAATACCTGAACGTTCAAGAGAATCTTCCTTATGTTATTTGTATGGCAATGTTTGCTGAATCTACAATAAACATACAGGCAGTTCTTACAGAGGTGGGCTGCAAAAATATTAGCAAGGAGTTCTCTGACCAGTTGCTGGGTGGGTGTGGCCATGGTGGGCATGGCCTAGTTGGCCTCCTGCACCAAGTAAGGGGGGCGTTTTCACCCTTCCCGGGCTCCGGAGGCTTTCCTCAAGCCTCTGGGAGGGCTAAATCAGCCTCCCCCGGGCTCCAAAGGCCCTCCGGAAGCTGGAAACG
>JANHJO010005500.1:49847-60401 GCA_032468235.1 Pseudoxyrhopus heterurus | reverse complement strand
ATAAATAAATAAATAAAACTTGTTGAAACTTATAAATCATCCTCACTTCCTAAGCCTTCTTCCAGCTGACCAAATGATAATCTGGCAAAATAGATATTCTCATCACTGCTTTTCTCTACTTTTAATACTTTTTAATACTTTTCTCTTTTTTTATTTGTTTTATTTATATAACATGTAAATATTCAATTTCAATCAAACAGTGTGTTCTCTGGGTACAATTATTTTTAGGAAATCATAATCAAAATGTTTACAATCTTATTCATCACAATAATATTAATTCTATAATAATGATAATAGTTTACTTGTTGACTTTAACCAATCTCCTTTATAACATTAGTCCTTTTTATATCCCCATATATTTCTAACTTCTGTTTTTATTATCTAACCATTGGTAAAAAAAAAAAAGCCCCATATCAAGAAGTATTCAGTTCCTTCTTTTTCCTTAATTGTAAGTGTTAATCTGTCCATTTCTGCACATTCTAATTTTTTTTTTTGATTACACTCTAATCTGTAGGGACCTCTTCGCTTTTCCATTGTTGTGCAAATACAATTCTGGCTGCAGTTAATACATGTAAAATAAAATATATATTCCTTTTATCATATTTTTCCGGCAGAATATCCAATAAAAATATTTCTGGTTTCAAATCTATATGCTGCTTTATCATTTTTTCCAACCAAAAGAGAAAAATACTTTTTAATACTTTTCTATATTTTTAATTTCTCTACTTTTAAAGTCAGGTCCTATTCAAAAAATTGAGCCATATAATCTAGTAATTCACCACTGATTGCAGCAATCAAAATGATATAAAAGCATATCCTAATAGTAGAAAGTATAGTCTTTGTCAACGTTTTCAAAATGGGGACACTTGTTAACATAATGTCATGTGACAATGTAAAATCATTCCTGACATGATATCTGACATATATGTGTCAGCATAGGCATTACAACTATTGTTAGGATAGACATTACAACTATTTTTAGATTTTGAAAATGGATGAAAAACTGTAATGAAGAGTCTTTGTCATAGACAACATTTTATAAGGCTGCTATCTCCAACTTTCTAAATGCTTCAGACTTTGAGTCCATAATGACTGACCAAAGGTTATGATAAGTGAGATTGAATGAAGTTATAGCCTAAATAATTGGAGGGGATTACCTGTTCTGAAATACTCCTATAGTTTATATATATTCCATTAGTATTACTATGGCTCATCACACAGTCAGTCAGATGTTCACACTGGTTTTGGCATTTTTGGCTAGTTATCGAGTTCTTTCCAAGGACTCTTCAATTCGATTCACAGTCTGTGACTGGTAAAAACTTAACATTTCAAGTCCTAACCAAGGACCTAAGAGCTGTTAAGGTAACATCTGAGTGTATAGGCAGCTCTAAGTAAGGTGGTTTTTTGCAAAATCAGAATATCCAGGTCTGATAAGTTCAACATTTTCATGTATCTAGGCAACTTTTGGGGTATTGCTCCAAGAGCTCCTATTACTATTCATACAACCATTAATTTCTTCCTCCACAATCGCTCAACTTCAATTTACAGATTGTGGTATTTTGTTATTTTTTCTAGTTGTTTCTCTTCAATTTGTGCATCACCTGATATCACAATATCAATGAACCAGACTTTTCTTTTCCACAATAGTAATGTCAGGCGTGTTTTGGGCCAGGTGTCTGTCTATTTGTCTGTCTGTTTGGATTTGAAAGTCCCACAAGATCTTGACCTTTTCATTTACAAGAACTTTGTCAATTTGGTATTCCCAATAATTTTTGCTGCATTTGAACCCAAACTTCTGGCAAAGCTTCCAATGTATAATTTTGGCAACTCAATCATGATGTTGTAGATAATCATTTGAGATAAATGCAGTTTTGCTGCATTTTTGCTTTTATGGAATTGGTCTGCAGGGCTTCTTCTTCAGCAGCCAAAATGAAGCCTTCAGTTTATTTCTTTAGCAACCCTGTTGTTGTTGTTGTTGATATTATTATTATCCTATAAAACCTTTCTCAATAGAGATAGATAGATAGATAGATAGATAGATAGATAGATAGATAGATAGATGATAGATAGATAGGCAGACAGATAGATAGATGATAGATAGATAAAATGTACCTGGAAATGGATGATAGGTGAACAAAAATGTCAAATCAATATAAAAATGTGGCTGAATATGTAATCAATAATATTAATTTATATACCACTTGATTCTGTCTTTGGGCAGTTTATAATTGTTAAATATTTACAAAACAGAGCAATACAGCAAACAAGTAAACAGATTTTGCTTGCAAGACCAGGCTACATAGAAAAACCATGTCATTCACCATTCATTTAGCAATCATTCAAAGTTACAATGGCACTGAAAACAAGTTATTTTCAACCAGTACTGGCACTTACAACCATCATAGCATGCCTGCAGTCACATGATCAGAATTTGGAAATTTGGCAACTGGCATGTATTGATGATGGTTGCAGCATCCTGGGGTTATGTGATCATTTGTGACCTTCCCAGACACTTTCTGACAAGCAAAGCCAATTGGGGAAGCAGGTTCACTTAATGATCACAGCATTCTCTTAATAACTGCAGTGCCAATCATAGCAAAAAGTTCATAAAATTGGACACAACCCATTTCATAGCCACCTTGCTTAACCACACAAAATTCTGATCCCAATTGTGTTTATAAGTCGAGGACTACCTGTACTAATGTGGTTGCCCCATTAATCTCTGTGTGATTAATTTTAAAGTTCTGAAATTATAAGTAGTTACTGAATGACGATGAGTGTTTATGGGCCACTCATAAGACATGAATCAGATGGAACTGTGCATGGTTTAATTTGTTTTAAGATTTTACCAATTTGTATCAACATGTATTTGTCTCAGTGGTTTTCAAGTAGCTCATATGTTAAAACCTGCAATTATAAAATCGTATTTCACTTCCAGTCAATTATCTGGAAGCTATATTCTGCATTAACTGCAACTTCTGAACTGTTTCAGGAATACTTTGTGAGTGCATTGCAGTTTCAGTAGAGAGATTATTGGGGCATGACAGAAGCCTGTCCCAATATAGGAACCATTATTGTACTTGGAGTTCTATTCAAAGTTGGAGATTATTGCATCATTAATTTAGTCAAATTTATGATGTTCTATAAATAGAATATCTTGTAAGGCTATTTCTAGCAAACACAATATTTGAAACACTCAGGGTTGGTTTGTTGTGAAAAATTAACATGTCCAAATAGTTGACACTTTTTGCCAAATGTACACGTTTTCTGGGGAATAGCCATTTTTCACTGTTGACCTGCTCTAGTCAGATCTATCTCTGCCATTAATAAATTATTGTAACTCCTGAAGGAAATTATTTAGCCATCCTAGCTGTATTCTCCAATGGTGTATACAGATATGCATAAAGAAACAGCTCATTTCTCTAAAACTGTCAACAAAAGCATAACAAAATTTTCATGAAATATTATTTTCACCTTTATTCTCATATATTTCCTTACATCCCTATGCCTTTTCTGGTGGCTGAAAATCCCAAGAGCAGCATTTTAAAGTCTCCACAATTATTCCAGTTTGATATCGTTGAAATTTTAAATGATACATAATGCCACAACAAAGTCTATTGACTTACGAATATATGGAACTACCTTATACACAGTCAGACCATTGATATATATAGCTCATCTTTTCTATAGTCTATGGACATTGTCAGTTATCCAGGTCATGGTTGCCTCAAATGTGCTTTTTCTAAAAGGCAACTGCATTTTCTTGGGGTTTTTTTCTTTGAAAATGTTTTACTTCTCATCCAAGAAGCTTTTTCAGTTTAGAAATGAAGAAGTTACTTGAATGAGAAGTTAAATGTTTTCAAAGAAGAAAAACCCAAGAAAGTCCAACTTGTCTTTTGTAAAAAGTATCTTTGGGACACCTTTTCTATTCTGATTGTGATATATTACTGTCCATGCTTGCTGTAATCAGTAAAACATGATACATTCAGAAGTTATCAGATTATGAAGAATTATGCTAAATTTATGGCCACACTCAGATTGGATGAATCAATAGTCTGAAGTCGTCTTAAACACTCTTAAATTGTCCTTGAATGATTTTTCAATTTTTTTTAAAGTATATGTCCTATCCATCTCAATCTTATTTAGAATGAAAAAGTTATCATTACTGTTGTTTACCATTTTCCTCTTGAATATTACATATATTTCACTGATAGAAGTTTTAGCTTGTCTTTTGAAAACATTTCTTTATCATTTTCTTTCTGACAAATTATCTGTCTGGTAGACAGAGTGATATCAGTGACTTTTGCAAGCTAAAAATAGCTGTCATTGTCTTGTAAGTCCCAGTTTCTCACTGCAGCTAAACGTAGGTCAGAACCTAAGCTGTTCAGATGATATCTCATGTAGAAAACCAGTGAGGTCTTGATCGATTTTTATTTGGTGGCTGGACAGAAGACACAGCAGTTTTCCTATAACTGCTCCCAAATGATTGATTCAGGCAACATTTTTCACCAGATCTCTATGTGCTAATTCAATTTGATGTGCATGTCAACCAATGGAATATACCACAGGGAGCCCTCTTTCAACAGTATACAAAGTACAGGCTTTTTTCATTCAATCATGTTTGTGATACAGATCAAATGTGTTCTTCTGTGAAGCCTCTCCTGTTGCCTCTGTCTTTAAATGCATTTCAGAACAAAATGATAGCTTTCCTGGGGCTACTTTTGTTGTTTTCTGAAAAGTCAGGAAAACAAGTGTCAGCATATCCATTGCTTCCAATTCAGCCCAACAATGCAGCTAGAAGGATAAATTATCAAAGGGAGAAAGTTTTTTATCCACAAGCACAAGCCAGCAATGATAATGATGTTTGGGAAAGCCTGTGGGGCTACTCAGTAATGTTATTATAACGTTGAATATTACAAGTTCAGACGGTAGTAGAACTCAGAGTTAAACCTTGAATATTCAAATAATTTCAAGTGGTTCCTAACAAGATTTGATGTAGCCAAACCTAACAGTGATTTTATGTAAAAATATTCCAGCAAAAAATCTTTTTAAGTTCTTTTTATCCCTTGGCTATCTAGGATATACAGTTTTCAATTCAGCAAAGGCCTATACTTAGTATAATAAAGCAAATAAGATTTCTTGGATTTATTTAGTCCTATGGATCCAAAAATTAGAAAATTCTAGTAATATTTTTTCAGACTAGTAATCTTTATTAAAGACACGGGCTTTTGTGAGGTACAGCTCACTTCATAAGATGCATAGCATGCGTAAACATATGCAAAATTTAAAGAGGGATGAAACAGTGTGGATAGAAAAAGAAGGGGAAGACAAAGTGGAGACAGAAATGCAGATGAATTTGGGAGTGAGGCGGCATAGAAATTCCAACAAATAAATAATAATAAATGAATGTGAGACATCAACTAGTAACAGTAATGCGTTAATCCCATTGTATTTCCTAAGATTTTCTGTGATGTCTAAAGGATTTTTATGAGTGTAAATTCAGCAACCTTTTGCTCAATTGTGCTCCAAAATTAGTTGTAAGAAAGACTAAATTAAGTAACTCTAACATTACTTGTCTTTGTGTTGGATCTTGATGTCAAATTTGCGTAAATCTTTTGCACAACTTTAATCAGTTTGTCATTTCAAATTGATTGAAATATCTATTATCCCAAAGTTAGGGGGGAAAAAACCTGGATCTTGATGAGAGCATTAGACAGAAAAATAGTATCATAAATTTCAACTGAGGTAAATCTACATTTTGCTATTTTGTATGAAAAAGGGTACATAAAGCAGCATTGTGATATGGTGACCACACCAATGTAAATATCTAATGCTAATTTTATATTAAAGCAATAAAAATTAGATATATTTTTTTAAAAAAAGTATAAGTACCATCCACTTTAGGAAGCATATTTGTTTGGAGCAGTAACCCTTAAGAAAGATATTAAGAAACTACCAGTAGAATGTATCTAGCGGAGACTTACAAGATGGAAGAAAGCCTGAAAAACAAATCATATAAAATGATGTATATTTACAGTAGAAAATATATAGTAAGAGATGATGTAATTATCCTCTTCATCATATCAAAATAATTATTACATTATTATATATCAATTATTAATTATTATGAATGGCAGATTCAGAGGATATGATCTGAATAAATGAAATTAATAGTACCATAAAAATATATATATTTAACTTTTACTTCCTAGGTACAGAATGTTTCACAGAATATAGTAGATTCCTTCGTTAGAAACTAAGCAGTTTATATGATCTTCTGTTAGAAGTGCTATAGTACCCAATACCTGAATGGGCTGGTAATTAATTACCTTTGAGGCCATAACTATAAAATGCACTAATAGATGAATTTGTGTCATATTTCTAAGGATCAAAAAATTATTATCCACTTCAGTACTGGGTATTTGTTGTCCTGGATAGTAACAAATACGTCAAATATTTATGTTTGAAACAAGCGTTTATAAATGAGTAAAATGAGAAATGTATCAGATTGCCAGGCAACACATGCATATATATTGATACGATATATTTTAGGATATATTTAAATATCCTACAACACATTGAGATAGCCATCAAATTATTACTAAACATAGATAAAAATTAATAGTTAGATTTCAAGCAGGTTTTGTGACAAAAGTAATTACAGACAGTAAATAATGACAATATCTTAAAATGACAATATCGTACCTACTTCTGCAGACTCCTATTATGTTAATAAAACAATTTATTGGGATTATACAAATTAGAAAGGGTAAAATTCAGAAAGGTATAATAGAGTGGGAAATAGTCCTGTTTACTTTTAAAGAAACAATTTCATATATGCAATGTATACAACCAACTATATTAGCCAGTCCCAATTTGACATCCTCCAGAAATATTGAAACTACAACTCCCATAATTCATAGGTTGAATTGGAAAAGTTCTACTGGGAAATTGTACTATATCAATGGTTGCTGTAGCTACTTGAATGTATGCTTGTTATTCTAGCTGCTCTTCTGAGTTTGATTTACTTCTGAATGAATTATACTTAGTTCAAAAAGTACAGAAAAATTACTACCATTGTGATTGTCAAATACATGTATTTATAAGTTAATACATGTATTTAAAATTTCATAATCATTATCACAACTTGCCACTGTCTTTATTATAAGAAAAATGTAAGAATTGTTTTACAGACTGCCTTTTAATTCCCCTCCTCAAACTTCAAAGAAAATCTTATTTATATATACCTCATTCAACTTGAACCACCCTGTCCAATTCTTGTTTGCCTGGAGGCTCAAATTCACCATCCTTTCCTAAGCCTAGTTTCTAATAAAGTTAGGAAAAGAAATAAACCATATCCTTATATCGTAAGTACACCATTATATACACTGAGTCTTAATAAAATATTCATTTGTATCATGGCTACCTTGTAGCATTCCCAAAGTCAACTTATTCATAACTATGGAAATTTGGAAGTTGGATGCAATAGTTTTTTGTTCTGATTGATCAATAATATTCTATATTATAAATGTTCCTACCTTCTATCATCTTACCTGAACTCTTGGACTGTCTGAATGTGTGGCAGAAGCACCTATAAAGCTAAGTGAAGGGTACTTCTGGATTCAGAGGATTTGCCAATGACAACACTGTTGCCCAGGGGACAACCAATTACCAGAAGTAATGCAATCTTCAGGAGGCTCCTTTCATGTTCCCAAAACGTGGACTAAGGTAGACCAGAAGATGACTGAGAAAAGAGAACACAAAAGAAATGCCAACATTAAGAGTGGGATAAGGAAAGTATAGAATAAGTTAGTCATGAAATAAAATCATAAATCAAAACCAGAATGCAATTGACACTTCATCAGAAATGGGTGTTAAATAAATAATTCCAGTAATGTCAATCTGAAAAGCATTTTAAGAGATTAGAAGTGGGCAAACCATTTGTTACAAATAGCATTCATTGCCAGTGTTGGCAGTTTTCCAGGTAATAATTATCATAAATGCCCCTCATTTGGTCAGCTATGTAGATAAATAATTAAGTAAACTAATGACAATTTCCTCTACAATCTCTCTAATATGTGTTGTAAAGTCCTTCTTTTGTGAGACCTATAAAATTATTATATATTTATTTATTTTACCAAGTTTAGGCATCACCCATCTCACTCATAGTACATGTATGCATATGTATGTGCGTATATACAGTCGGCGTCTGTCTATTGTATTTGCATCCACTATGGTTTGAGATAATTAAAAAGACCTTGGGAAAAAAGAGAGAAATAACTAAGTACCACATGGATATCTGCTCCTCTTTTATTTCCTCACTTTGTCAGAACTACCAATTCCTTTCTAGGAAGAGGAGGAAGGGGAGGAGGCTAGGTAGATATGTTTGTTCATTATTCTGTGGAAAGCATCTTGACGTGTGTCTTTCAGTGTGTGAGCTTTATTTGTTATTCAGTATGTGAGCTTTGTTTGTTATTAAGACTATGTGTCAGCCTTTTGAAGTACTTAAGACTAGGAAACCAAAATCATGAATATTAATACTGTCTTTACTATAAGGCTAGGAGAGAATCTGGCAAATCTGAATACGCTTCTTCTCTCCTTGGTTTTATGTGCCAGAAAATTAGGGAAGATGAAATCTGATATGCTTTCTTTTTTATTTTTTTAAACCTTTTATTGAAGAATTTTACAAGACTAAAAACAATACCAACAAAAATCAGAAATAAAGAGAAGTAACATAAAGTGAAAGAAAAATAAAGAAATTAAAAAATAACAGGGAAAAAGAAAGGATGGGGGGAAAGGATATTTAAAAAAGCAACTCCTGATCTTTTTTGCAACAAGTACTAGTAAATTAATAATTTCCTGCCCTCTGTGTAGTTGGAATCTCAGATGCTTTCTTACTTTACATTCCTGCTTTAAACTCATGTATGTTGATAAAGCAATGATAGAGCTAAGAATTCTAAATATTTTATCAAGAGACTCTTATTTAAAGGAAATAAGAAAACAAAATGGATTACCTTATAATTATTACATGCCTTAATGTTGCTAACATGAAAGGATTGTGGCAAATCTAAATCCTTCCAATCATTTGTTTGGAAATCTCAGAGTGAAATTTTGGGACAGCGGCCTGAGAATATATCTCTTTAAGTAGAACAAAAATACCATATTCAAAAACACATATGCTGTTTAACATGTTTCTCCAGTTTCTCAAAATTTGTATAATTGAAATTGCATACTATAGCATAGTGCATATATTCTTTTTAACTATGCTTCCCCTGTAAACAGAAGCTATTTTGGCTTTATTGTAGTACTGATGTATCCTTTATGGATCAGTGAGAAATATAAATTTGATGGCATTAAAAATAGAAGTCTGCAGTTGAATAATTTTCATTGTCCAGTTTTTAAAAAATTAGTCCAATTAATGCTCACTACTTCCCAATAATGATTCTTAATATTAATTGCCATCGTAAGCCTGCAGTAGCCTCACACAGTACAATTACCAATGTTACAGATCTTTGCTATCTGATATTGGTTATTTTTTAACATATACAGTATATCATTACCCAAACTAGATAACATCATTAGGGCTAGTAGGGAGTTAAATTTGCTCTCATTTTATATTCTTGTGGCTTGCCCTATCAGTGTTGGTATGAGTGGTCTTGATGGTTTTGTGGTTGAACTGTTCCTTTAGCTTGTTTGGCAGTTCTTTGATTGGGGTATTGTTTACTCTTCGATTGTTGGTCTGATTTTAATCTTTGTGTTAATCTATGCTCATCTAGATGCTGATTGTAGTGCGAAAGTGTTTTGATCTTTTTGTTCCTTTTTTGGTTTGTTGGTTGACTCTTTTGCACAGTATGTAGATGTTGTTTATGTCTATTGGTGGCTGATTTGTCAGAGTGCCAACTTCTAGGAATTCTCTAGCATTTTAGGACTTGGTCTAGGATGGCCACAGTTTCCCAATTGAAACTATGGTTAAGTCTATCCATGTATTGTGAAATTAAAGAATTTTCATTATGTCTTCTGACTGCTACTTGGTGTTCATGAATGCATTTTGTTAGTCTTCTACGATTTGTCCTACATACTGGCTGTTGCAATCTTTACACTGTGTGTTGTCATCTGGGGTACTGGATCTTTTAATTGGATGTATGCTGTGCTGATGCCATGTCATTTTAACAATCTAATCAAATACACCAAGACTGAAACAATCAGAATCATGGCCTCATTAACCTGTGCCTAACTACATACTTTCAACCGGATGGACAAACTTATCTCCCTCTCATGTAGCTTCTTTACTTTTCAGGCTTTCTCACTCTTTATGTTTTTGTTGAAGAGTCAGTTTTAGTCACAGCCGGGTAAAAATATTTGTCTTCCCTACTGAAGCCTGGCTGCAAACAATCTTTTGTCATGGTCAGTAAATATACTAAGCCCACAAATAGTTCAATTAGCTATGAATAACTCCACTGTCAATCAGAAAAGCAGCAGTTTTCTCTCTCTTTCTTCCTTCCTTCCTTCCTTCCTTCCTTCCTTCCTTCCTTCCTTCCTTCCTTCCTTCCTCCC
>JANHJO010005500.1:9283-25826 GCA_032468235.1 Pseudoxyrhopus heterurus | reverse complement strand
TGGGATTTGAACTTGCTAAATTGCAGGCAGCTGGTGCTAATTACAAGCTAATTACAAGCTCTCTAACTGCTGCGCCACCAAGGCCCTTGGTTTAATCCTGGTATCAGCCTGTGTTGGTTGAAAATGTCTTCCAAGTATCCTCATAATCACATAATAGGTAGCTTTTAACTATACAATTAAGACACATTTAACATCTAACCTCTACTTTCATCTTTCTATTTTACAGGGTTGCAACAAAACCAATTAGCATACAGAGTGTTCCTGAAAGAATAAGATTGAACAATATACAACAGCCAACGTGTCATGGAACACTAGACTATAGTGAATAAATAAGCCAAATATCTTTCATTAGAACTTAAGGAGTTTGTAGGACAAAAACTGTGGATAGAACAGGCAGTTCTAGTTTTCCACGTACATGAAGGAAGGAAGGACAGAGAGATTGAAAAGGTCAGCCTAAATAATAGTAACTAATTCAGAAGTGAGATGCTAGTGCGGAAACTATAGCAGACAAGATTTGCCAGTAACACAATTCAGGAAGACATTTTCAAACATGAAGTGCAGTTGAAAAACAATGTGGCATAAACTGATGAGGTCAGCCGTTAACCGTAGGCTTAAGGAAGAAGTAAACAATGAAAATACATTTATACAAGGTTAATAAATAAACTCTTTAAAATCTTTAGTGATGATGGCTTGGAAGAAGAAACTCTTTTCTAGAAGACCTACTACTTTCATAAATTAAACTACAAATTAATGCGCTTAACTTCTATTTATGTTTAGTTAGGAAAACTTTGGTAGCCATCATGCATTTGTTTCTGTTAAAACTCTCCATGTATTTAATCTCTAGTTAAGTTTTATTAGTAACCATACACCAATTATCTTTTCCCAGCACATCTAAAGATAAATCATAAACAGCTCATTCTTACAATAGAAAGAGAAGTAGCAGCCTAATTAGTAAGTGAAAATGGGAAAACATAGAAAATAATGAGGTGAAGAAAGAGAGAGGTAAGTAATGTTCAGAGCAACTTTGTAAAAATTTAAATTTCAGAAGCTAAATGGAAAAAGTTAGACAAACAGTTATACAGATGCCACTGATTATGAATGGGAAGAAGGGAGGAAAACAAAATGAAGAGGAACAAAACACAAAAAGAATAGCACGGATGCTATTACCTAGTTTGGTAATGAAATATATGCAAGAAAACAGAGGGTGCCAAGGACTGCACAGTTCAACTGTAAGATATAAATATGCTCTTCTACAGGAACGAAAAAGAATAAGAGTTTATTCATACATTAAATAATAATAAATAAAGTAAGTAAACAATAATAAATTACATTTGCAGAATAAAAATCAATAAATAATACCTGCTCTTTTTCAAAAGATTTTACTTTTATTTACATCACAGTTAAAATATAATGGAAAAAATGGCAAGATGTTCAATTTTTAGGATCTATATTTAAGATTATTCTCTAAGTATGCTTACTAAAGACATTAAACTATATAAACTTTATTTATTTATGAAATGTATTTGCCACCCATCTTGTATCCAATAACTTTGGATTGCAAAATTGCAAATACCTTTTACTAAAGGGATATTGGGGCCAGACTTTATACAGGAAACTAGAATGTTTGTTGCAGTGATAATGTACTATAGAATTTTGGGATTCTGTCGTGCATCCCAGGAACAAAGAGGTTTGCTTTGCTCCCCAACGTGAACTGCAGTCTGCAGCAGTCTGGAGCTCCTGTAAAGGAAGCAGAGTGAGCCATTTTATTCCTGGGCCACATGACACAATCCCAGAAGTGGCCACCAGTTTCAGAGTACCCACAGTTCAATTCAGCTACCCTAAAAAATAGTGGGATCATGTCATGCAGTAATGCAGCCCATCTTCTCTAATCCAAGCTTCAGAGATCTTCAGAGGAGAAATGAGGATAAGGGTGTAAGGCCTGGTAGGGTGGGAAGCAGACCCAAGGCCTATGAGGACCCAATCTGGCAGGATAGGAGAAGATAGTGAAGGGGATGTTCAGCATCCATGCAGTCAGTCATTAGAGTGAATAACCATGGGTGTGTTACAATGGCCATAACTTCAAAACTGGGTCATTAGTAGCTTTGGAGGAGTCTGTCATAACTTTGAACATTCACTAAGCAACTTTCGTAAGTCAAGAACCATCCATATGGCATTTTCAAAGATATTTAATTTACTAGATTATAGAATGCCTCACAATGTAGGCACATAAAAGTTCAGAATCTATATCATGCAGGTCCTTCAGGTATCACAAAGTATTAATGTTTATTCTAATCATGATATGTCAGACAGGTCACAGAATCTAGCTTTATGTTTATAGCAAGACAAAATCGAAGAATAGGGGTTAACATACCGCCTATACGGATCACTAAAGAAGCACATGTCCACTCTATAACTTGCTTTCATATCATCTATATACTACTAAAATTAACACCATGACCTTTAACTGGCAAAACAGGGCATCTTAGGGCAACTATTTTTGTACCAAGGAAAGAAGGAAGGGAAGGGAAGGGAAAGGAACAGGAAGAAAGGAAACCATGTGCTTTCCCAGCACACTCACCTGACCTGTGCCATCACCTTGCATGACCTCCCTGACTCATACAGCACCTCTTGAGTATGTCTATAGACCCTCCGGGATCTGTTCTGTCCCCATGTATGTCTTCCCTGACTTTCACAGACCACATGCATGGTCCCATGAACCATTCCTGACCTGCTCCACACTTAAGTCAGAAGTCACTCCCACTGCTTTTTTGGACATCCATAGTTATTCTATTTCTCTGCTTAAGTAAGGAAATATCTCTGAAATGATTACCTATGGAGCATGAGTCATCTACTCTATAACTGTAGATGTCAGTCTTCAATATATGAAACCCATCACCCATCCTCTGAAAGAATCTTGATTCCATGATGATAGAAAATAAAATAAAATTTGATGTAAAATTCAAACTATCAACAGAGAATTATTTATTATAGATGTAGTTTATAGTGATTATAGATTATTTTCTAACTGCATTACTCTGATCATCCCTTTTCTCATAAGATAATGGGATATTCCACAAAGAAGACAAAAGGAAGGATAGGTCCTCAGAGTACCAACAATAACCCCTATAATTATAGAACTGGAAAAGATTCTTTCCGTTCATCATCTGTGATAAGTTTTCCTGTCTCTTTTCAACTTTCAAAGATTTCAGGGCTGATATACTGGACAAAGTAATGTTTCTCAAGACAAAAAATATATAACATTTAGTATAACAGAGGCCACTGCATTACTAACAATAAGAATAAGAAGCATTTAATCTAATGATTAAAATTGATTTTATATATTGATACAATATCTTGATATAATCCTTTTCCCCACATATTCAGCAAGAAAAGAGTGAGTTGAAAATATAATTGAATCTAAAATTAAGTGTAATTGCTAAGCACATGATACTGTGCTGGACTGTAGACAATGTATTCTTTTCACCTTGTTAGATGAATAATAAACCTCATGTTAAAAAAATCATCGATCAATATTAGATATTCATTCCAAGCAATTTCTTATATATTTTGCTCCTCCTAATTCCAGTCCCTCAGATTTACTTTTACAAATATTACAAAGCGTAATGTTTTCAATTAGTGAGACATGGATTTGAAAGGCAAATACTTGAGAATACAAATTGCTAGATTCAGTGAGTCACATGAATCAAAGCATTCAACCTTTTCAAACCATGATTAGTGCCTATTTTCATCCTAAATATTGTTTTGGTATTTAAAGTCTAATATTGTTTTTGCAATAACATCATAAATCATACAAGACAAAATAGAAATGAAACTCAATGCAGATATTTATTCTGATGACTGAATGTGGTGTCAAGGTAAATATCAACAGCAGGTCAGTAAACATCACCACAACTTTCTAGAGGAAGAGAAACATATTTTTCTCTCTTACATTATTTAAACAGGATTTTTAACTATATGCCAGGGACCAATTAGAGTCTTTCTAAAAAAATTTCCAGAGACCCAGGACAAAAATGGAAAATACAATTTGGGGTTTCTCTCTCCCCCTTTCTCTCTCTCTCTCTCTCTCTCCCTCCCTCCCTCCCTCTCATTTTATTGGAAGATAAAATATTACTTAAAATGCATAATCTACTAAAAACTAACTTCAGTTGGACATCAAATATCCAATATGTTTCCTTTAGCCCCAAATCAAAATGCCACTGTAATGGGGTAGATCCCACTGTGATCCTTCCCTTTTGTCTAATGATTTTTTTAAATTATGGTGCTACTAAGCTGGTAGCTGTTTAAATGTATTACCATATTATCTCATATAGTAGAATGATATTAATATATTATGTCTTTCAAAACATAGCAGATACCTAAGAAATATGAGATGAAGGCTGATGCAAAAGAACTTTTGATTCCTTGGCTTAATATAAATGCCCATGTTTGTATCTTTGCACCAATCTTCACTTCTGGGGGCTTCCTGGACAAGAGACGGCAGTTTCTTTGACAACATTTTTCAGAAGTGATTAGCCATTGCCTTCTTCTTAGAAGAAACTGGCCTAAGGTCACTCAGTGGGGTTTAGGCTCCAAAAAGATCTTAAACTTATAGACATCTGATCTCTAGCCCAGCCCCTTTAACCATTGCACCAAACTGGCTGGAATACAAATATCATGCATAAATATCTAGTTTTTAGATAATTTTACTGTTGCACTTTTTTGTCATTGTCACTTTACTCTATCATGAAACTCAGCACTTTATCCTTTTAAAGCTGAAGTGGACGTTATTTAAAAGAAATAAATATAACATCTTAATAAATCTGACATCTCAGATGTTTTCAAACTTTGTGTACCAGAAAGGGGTGAACATATTTGGACCAGTGATTAAAATGTTTGCCACTGGTTCTATATATTACATTTTGAGGGTATGTAAAGGGTTATAATTCCATAACATGCTTGAGAACAGCAATTAAAATCCTTAATGACACGAAGCAATGAAAGACTCTTCTGATTGCATATTAATGAAAGGGACTAGTGTAGGTCCTGTATGGTTTAATGCAGATTGCATAATGAGAGAACATCTATGTGATTTGTACTCCGACTGCTTTACAACCTTTTGAGTGATCCACAAATGAACTGCTCTGACCTATCTTGACTTATTGCTTTGATTCCTGGCAAGCTTCTATTAAATCAGCCTTGCCAGCTTTTAACTGAGCAAATGCAAATAGCATGCAGAAGATATATTCCCTTTCTCTCAGTGTCTGCATTTCACCTTTACAATTGCAGTACAAGGGTTTTTTTTCCCCCGTCCTTGTCATTGTACTATTATTGTTGTTGTTATTGTTGTTTCAGATCCACATGATTTAATGATTTCCAAAGTCCCATATTCTTTTACACTGGGAAAGGCTTCTTATTACTTCTTTAGAAAAGAAAATCCCAAATCGAAGATAGTATGACCAAAAAAACCTATCTATTGTTCGGGGAAGCACAAAGCAGGACTTTGCTCTTATAAAATTGTGTGAAGCTTTAAACAGATGGATTTACATAGCTAAATCCCTGAGCAATAGAATTCATCAGCTGCTAGAATTATTAGACATGAACAAGGGCATGTGTTTATCAGGAATATTCTACTTCCTCCGCCACCCGCACCAACCCCCTCTGTCCCCAGCTTGAAAATGGTCTAATTTTTGCTTCTTAAAAAAAGCACATGGTTGTACTGGATATACAGAAGAGGGGAAACAATAACAAACACTTTCTCTATGAGGAATTTCTTATTGTGATATTTAAACACTACAAAACCTTTAATATCATCACGCACATTTTTACTGATCATATTAGAACAGAAATAGGTGCAATCAGGTACAAAAAATAATGCAGTAAAAATGCCATCACATATTTAATATGTTGTGTATACATATTTTCACAATATTTATTTTTAACCCATACAGTTATTTAACGCTTTATATCTTACTTATTCACGAAAATGCAAGAAGTAATAAAAGAGGCCATGGAATTGTATAATTTTCTTCTGGCAGAAATGTTGAAGTGGTATACTGTAATAAAATGTTTGTGTACTACCATAATGGAGCAATCTTTATAAGGCAACAATAATGTTTTCCTTAATTTATTCAAGATTTTCACAATCCATGAGACATACTATTTATTTTTCATTAGAAGTACAAGTTTCAAATTCCTTCTTGAAGGGTTTTTTTTTTTCATTTTTCAAATTACACATCTACAAAAGACGCCCGTAATAAAATCAACATAATAAAAAACTAACCTATTACAGATGTACACCCATCCCAGTTAAAAAGAAATCAATATAACTATTTAAAAATTAATTAAAAAAATACAGTTCAAATCAGTAATAAGCAAATCCACTGTATGGACATCATGTTGTTGTTAAATTTAGTATGACTGAGTACTATTCCAATTAAGATCTCCAGGGGTTTGTTGTGGTAATCATAGCCCAGTTTGGAATACCAAATTATATAGCAATATGTTGACAAATACAGCGCCACCACAACATCCTTATATCAGCACACTTTTGAATCACCTGTGCATATGCCTACAGTATCATGTACAAGGTCCTGAGGCCAAGAGCCACTTGCGGGCTCCAAGCATTCTATTTCTGGCTTTCTAGCATCCTGGGTTCGATTTTGGGGCAAAATAATTTCAGTAATTTTCCCTTCTTTGAAAACAGTGATGGGAATAAATATGGGATATCTCTGGAATGCAACCTATTCTTTTCCCACCTTTAGTGCTACCACAGGAGTTCAAAATAATTGTTTGGCAATCTGATGTTGACTGTTTTTTAAGAATGGGAATTGGAGCAGTGGGTTTCTAGGGAGTAAACTAATCACAATGCTATCCTTAAGAGTGGCGGTGGCATAGTGGTTAGAATACAGTACTGCAGGCTACTTCTGCTGGCTGCTGGTTGCCAGTAATTTGGGAGTTCGATTCTTACTGGCTCAAGGTTAACTCAGCATTCCATCCCCCAAAGACTGACAAAATGAGGACCAGACTGTTGGGGGTAATATGCTGACTTTGTAAACCACTTAGAGAGGGCTCTAAAGTACTGTGAAGTGATATATAAGTCTAAGTGCTATTGCTATTGCTAATATATCTCTAAGTTTAAAAAGGGCCCAAAATTGATAATCCCAAACTATTTCTGGCCCTTTTGAGAGGCTCAGGGAGACTTTTTGTGGATGCCTTTTATCTTATAATAAAAATAATAAATGAACATGTGTGTTGTATGATATAGCCAAATGAGGACAAGTAGTTCTTATTATACAGGTAGTTCTCAATTCGTGATCATAATTAAGCCCAAAATTTATGTTGCTAAGTGAGAAGTTTGTTACGTGAATGTTGCTCCATTTTACAATTTCTCTTACCACATTTGCTAAGGGAATCTCTGCTGTTGTTAAATTAGTCACACAGTTGTTAAGTAAATCTGGCTTTCCTATTGACTTTGCATGTCAGGATACCACAAAAGGTGTTCACACAACCCCAGGACACTTCAACCATCATAAATATGTGTCAGTTACCAAACATCTGAATATTCTGGTCATGCTTCCACACTGTAATTTACCTATATATCTGATAGCTGAAAATGCTAATGTTAAAATAAGAATTAATGTATGTGTTAACATTCAATTGCAAAAACATAAAACTAATAATTCAGCAGGAAGCAGCATAAAAGCATGACTGATTTAATGTCAATTTTTTACTCCTGGTGAATGGATGGACAATCCCTGCAGTTTTCTTAACAAGACTTTTTTTAGAAGTCATTTGCCATTGCTTTTTTCCTACAGCTGAGAGAAAATGATTGGCTTAATATCACCCAGCTGGCTTTATGCCTAAGGCAAGACTATATGTGTCCTAGTTTCTAGCCTGATGCCTTACCACCACACCAAACTAGTTCAAAACAGCAGTAATAGTAAATAAAACTTCATAGGACAAGCGTTCCTGTACATGTGTTCAAAGGTAAAGTCTTTCTAAGCTACATTTTAGTCTTTGTCATTCAATCAACTTCAATTTTTAGCATATCGTACACTGAATATTAAAGTCTAATATCCCTTTATTATTTTGACAGTTCATAATTAATACATCAATTAAAATACCACTAAACATAATACTGAATTACAAAAAAGAACTGAAATACTTTATTAGTGTACTTTGAACCTTGACCTCTAAAATACTCTTTTTTTAAAAAAAAAAAGAAATCACCTAGGAGCTACAACATATACTTAACTAAAACCACATGTTTTTTAAGCTTTACCTTGTAAAAATCAGTAACATGGCATGAAAGAATTAGTTAAAAATGACTTGTGGTTTTTTTCATTTTCAAAAAATTGTGAAGATCCTGGGCTTTGATTTTTGGAGACCATATGTACTTCAAAAATGGAACATTACAAAACATGAATTAACCCTGTCTTTGCCATTAATGAAACAGAGCCCATTTCATTATCATTAACTAAAAATTAAATTAATCTATCTCATTCCTCCCAACACCTGTCCATGTAAGGATTCTAGACTAATTCCCCACTTGACTTCTCCCTTTGTCTCAGACATTCTCTTTCTATCAACAGGCTTTCTTCTGCTGTTCCACTTATGTAATAATAGATGGAGAATGGATGATGTTGGGTTCTCTTTCTGGAGAAGGTTGTTTCTCCCAGTAATATAAAGTAATGCAGACACAAGATGAAAATTAGGCATATATGGAGACATACATCATTTGACCCCCAGAACAAAACCCTATAAGGTAGGTAAGCTAAAAGACTGATTGACTTACCTAACCAATTCTTGGCAAGCTTTTGTAAAAATAGTACATTTTTATTGACAAATTGTATCTGATTTCTTTTCATCTATGATAATGATATCACAGTGCAGCTGTGAGAGTTGCCTTCATGATGGCCCAATGCTGTTCTCCAACCCAATCCTATAGATATCTCTGAATAGGGTTGAATCATAACCTGAAGCTATTTCATCTTAACCTCTGTATCATATTCTTATCTGTGAGCAAGCATAATCTCTATTTAAAATCATTAATTTTTTATTAAAATTTTATGCTACCCATCTCCCTTATAAGGTGGCTCTGGGCAGTTAAATGTTCCTAATTTCTGTAAAACAAAATATTGATAATTTATCCTAAACTATTCAAATGCCTACTAGATGTTAGTAATAACAGCCCAGACTTGCATATGATCATAATTTATCTCTGATATTGGATCAACTTTTTGTATGTACATTATGGAAGCATTACTACATTAGTGATTCAACTACCTGTAAAAAAAATTTTAAATGTTAGCGTATTAGCCCCAATTGCTAAGGAATGTTTCTAAGAAGAAAACTGAACAAAAATGCCCCAAAATGTATGTATAATTAAGTCAATGGTGTCATCAAATTTAGTCAAGGGTATCTCTTAAAAAGTTTTATTTAAAAATAATGTTTTTAAAAAATGGAGTTTACAAACATATTCTGAATGAATATGCTTCCTACCATGCACAGCATGTAATATACCTATCTTCTCAATTCAAATATCTCCCTTGGGAGCATTCATCTCCATTTTCATCATGGGGAGGAATGAGGGGCACGTCCACCACCTGCCCCTGGGCTGATTTCATTTAATGCCTGGCTATTTGCAAAAGCCCTTGAGTTTTGCTAAGTGTAGCTTGGTATGTTTTACTTTTTTATTGAAGTAATCTATTTCAAATTGCTATGTTTATTTATTTTTTGTCTGGAAGGATAATAATTTATCAATTTAAATTTTAAACAGTAAAACAAAATTTTATTTCAGTGCTATACTTCTCCAAATCATTATAGTATCCAGGCTCTGAAAATTGGATAGAACTGGTTTTCTAGATGATTATTGTGCCTTTCATTAATAATCCAAACTGACAAACTTGGACAAATTTGACCTATGCTCAGTTAAGAACTCTGAGCACCAACACTTTGATGAGTTATTGTTAATACATATCATTAAGGTTTAGATAAGTCCCTAGTAGTTAAATAATGCTTTGCTGTTCTAAAACATTAGCCAGTTTGATCTAAAGGTTAAGGTACCAGACTAGAAAGCAAGTGATGATGAGTTCAAGTCCCAACTTAGTCATGAAAGTTAGCTGGGTCAGTCATCTCTTTCAGTCCAACTCACCCTCACAGAATTGTTGTTGTGGGGTAAATAGGAGGAGGAAAAAGTATTAGCTTGTGTGTGGCACCTTGAATTATTTGTAAAAGTAATAAAGGTGGGAAATAAATCAATGTAGCCATTTCTATTTCAGTTTCATCCATTCATTTTCATGAATATTCTTTAGTTGAAATAACCTAGAAAACTGTGTATTTTACATAGTTCTAAAGCTGCCCAGTAAATTACTCAGTCTCTTGCTTCATCTATGTTACAGCTGGTTGAAAACAGACTTTCAGAGCCAATTATCTGGCTAATGTACACCAGGTTTTCACAGCCTTAAGATTTTAAATTATGACAGTAGCAGTGACTGATGGAAGATGCCATCAAATCCCACTGGTGCAAAAGCTCTATAAATGCTGTCAATTCCATCATGTAATCTGCTTCATTATCTCCTTTAGTGATCCTTATAGCCTTCTGTGGAAGGGAGGGTACAGCATTCCTATCACTTAGATTTGAAGAATAAAACATTTGGTTGAATTTATCAAACCATTCTGAATTTTTAAAAAGTAGGAAGTGGTGTATAAATATTTCAAATAACTAGATATTCATGGTATAATTTTTTTCTTGCGACAATAGCAATATTATAAAAATGTGTATTATAAGAATATTTTAAAAACCATCATAATCTTCATGCTGACTTTGAAACAAAGTTACATATAAAGGCAATAATTTTAAAATTAAAACATAAGAAGCTGAGTAAATAAAACTAGATTTATAGACCCTAAATTGAAATGATAATTCAGATTTATGGCTTTGAAATAACACATTGAGAACTAATTAGACTTTTGTCTATTTAATACAACAAGGAACTCTTTCTTGGTAACATTTGCTTCAGAATATCTAGTTCTTTTGTGCTGCCAGCTATTTCTGTAAGCATATCCTCAGAGGGATAACTGACAACTGTTTATTTATTGTTATTTTATTTATTTGCAACCCTTCTGCCAAAAGGTTACTTGAGGTTGAGATGGTTTAATAGTTAGAGAATAAAGCAGAGGAGGAAGGAACACATCCACTAGGACCCTGTTAGCAACCTGCCTAGCTTACATATTGATATAATCTTCAGGTTATTCCTTTAAATAACCAAGAGGTGAAGGTTAAAGTGACTCGTGCCAAGAGTAGAAAGGATCTATGCTTGTGTGGCTAAACAGTATTAAATGTTGCTGAATTCTCATTTTTTTCCCTATTTGCATAGAGCCGCTGTTTGTCTATGTGCTCTAAAGAGATAAACTGCATAAAGATAAACTGCAGCTTCTACTTTCAAGCCAGACAGCTGCCATGGAACTCTGTTTTTCAAGGCCTGACCTAAAGGCAAAGTGAATATTGTATCGCAATTAATTAGGAACATTGGCAGGTACGATGTATATGGGACATACCATATTGTTAAACCACTTACTCCAAAGTGAGTTAAAAAGCTGTGTTACAACCACTACCAGCTCTTGTGATAATGCAATTGGAAGAGCATCGTTCGAGAATTTGTCACAGAAATGTCCGTATTTACTACACTGTGATAGTTTTAAAATAGCATATGGGAAAGAATTTACAGATGGTTGGATGTAGCTCAGTGTTTCATTTGCAAGTACATCAACTACCCTGAAAATAATTATAAAAATTATATTGTGAAATGGTACGAATCGCCATAGAAGGGCTCAAGTAAATGGTGGCGAGAAACCCCACCAAATGATAAATGGAAGTTTTGTGACTGATTTTTTTGCTGACTGTGGCAGCTATTACGAACAGGCAAAAGAGCTATTATTTTCATGTCAACAACTCATAAATCCCAAATGAGTCTGATAAATAATAGTCAACTCATGACTCATGGACCCCATGAAACTGCCAACCCCTCAATTTGCAGCCTACCAAGTACCCTAATATTGCACTGTTAAAATTAGGTAGTAAAAGTGATGATTTGGGGAATGACTTCTCATGCAAAAATAAGGGTGGAAATGGATATGCTATGTGAGCATAGCATTGCCTATGTGAGGTAAGCATACTCAATGCTACATAAGTTCTCCAAATAGCCTTTTCAAGGGGGAGGGAGCCAAAATTGTTCACTTGCCCCTGGTGTTATCAGCAATACTCCAATTATTTGGGGGAGGAGGAACTAAGTAGTACGCTGAAGAGACCTACTTTAATGCACATCATATGTGGAAAGAGTGGAAGAATATAAGGTATCTGTTTATTGTACTTCATCGCTTTTAGCATTTGAAAATATGTTCTTAGTCTTTTCATGAAATAGATTAATAATACTACCTATTTATTTCTTCATATTATATTTTACCAATCATTAATATCATTTGCTTTTGGTTATGCTAATCAATAGTTGCAGGGCTATTCTACTTCAATGAGTTTACAAAATATCTACTTAAGTTAAAACAACTTTTGTAGTTCAGCTGAGTAACGGTTTCAAGTCAAACCAAAATAGATAGGAAATGTATATGCAGTAATTTAAGATGGTATTTGAAGGATTAAAATTGAACTTCCATAGATCCTCGGCATGACCCATAATTGCTTTTATCTGGGATTGCAAAGAGCAGGAACAGTTGAAAATGAGAAAACAGCTTTTAGGGCTCCAGAATGTGTTAAGACCTTAGGTGTGAACAGATTGGAGTGAGGCAATTCTCACCTGATGTAACAAAACAAAACTGTTCCTAGAACCACAATAGCTCTAAGAAATTAACTCTGTAATAGGAAGATCAACACATAAATGTGTGGTTTTTTTTTTTACAATGGTTACATGTACGTCCCAGATATTGAGGTAATTTAATAGTCATTTTTATACCATAAAATATCATATTTTTAGAGAAACTTTATCTGTATCTTAACAGATAAAATGCCTTTGCCAAATAACTCAAATATATATTACCATTTTCTAGTAATAAAGTACAATGCTTGAACAATGCTTTTATTATTCCAATTTTCTAAAATAGCATGGCACACTAAATAATAAAAATTGGTTAATTTTTCAAGATGCCATTGTTTACCTTTTAAAAAACAAAATCCTTTGCACCTACTAGTGAATGTCTCTGTTGTATATAGAGATATTCACTAGTATAAAACAAATAATCATTATCAAAATGCAGAAAACATGCAACATTCTTGAGCTTTTCTTGCTGTTTTTTAAGAATTCAAATATTCAGAACAGAGATCTGCCCATGACTTCCTTGGGAAAGTCAGGATCTTCCCACTAGGGACCTTAACAATTTAGAACAGAGGTGTCAAACTCATGTCATCATGGAGGCATCACGTGACATATAGGGACTTTTTCCCCCTTCACTAAACCAGGCATAGGCGTGGTCAGCACGTGACACATCTGGCCCATGGGCTGGGAGTTTGACAGCCCTGATTTAGAATAATTAGCATTTGTCATAGACTATATAGACATGTTCTTCTCTAACGCAAAAAGTCCTTAAGCTAACTACCTAGGCTGGTGTGTATTACCAAACTATAAATAGAGCATTGCTATACATACTTATTGGGGGTGGCAGTGGATGGATGAGACTTCAGAAAGTTTGACACAGTCCAGACACAGATTTTAAAAAAAATTAATACCACTACTTTTGTTAATATATTAGGTATGTTGATGAAATTATGGCTCTAGATAAAATTTTGGAGAACCAGCATAAGTAATGGCATGCTCTCAAGGATCCCCTCTCAAGGGCCCCCTAAGGCTCTTCCTTAGAGAGGAAGAGGGCTCACCAATGGCCCCTTGCCAGTCCTACCTGCCAGCCAGCAACCCCTTGTTCTTCCTTCTCTGGCCACCACTATTAACACATTTCAAATTTTGGTCTCAGTTCCAAAGCAGCCAATGACAACTCACTGGTCAGACCTTACTATCAACCAACTGAGTGCAGAAGCCAGAGGAAAGCAGGGAAGAGGGGGGTACCCCTTCCATATTTCCTTTTGTCACATAATCTATGTGTTTCTGAGAACTGTAGTCATTCTGGGAGGTAAAGTAGACAAAACTTTGACAAATTTCAGTCCCATGGTAGTTATGGATCCCAGATTTTGGATACATTTTGTAAGTTGGTCCATTAGACTTATGTTGATTCAATCATTATTGCTCTATCATGCACTGTTTCACCCAACTGAAGTTTATAAAGAATCAAATAGACACAAGAGTTTTGGGAAAATATTGATTAGAGCCCATGGTAACCACTGATTCAGTTGAGAAGTAATTCCTGTCTCTTCAAAGTGGCCAATAAAGTGTTGGGGTTAGTCTGTAATGAAGATAATGCACCAACTAAAATGGACCGAAGCACTCAAAGTGGCATAAAAGGAAAGATAGCATTTTAAAAGGAAAGGAAAACGGCCAACAGATCACGTTGTCTGTTCCTGTTCTCCCCAAATGATTTCTGGCTCATTCTAATGACAAGGCAGTTGAGTAATATGGACCTTACCAAAACTATGATGGAAAATAAAAGTTTTGAAGCCTTAATTCTTGGTAAACATGTCCCACTGAACTGTTAAAAAACTTGAAGACTTTTGCATTATTTGTGATGGTTTATTTCAAAACAAGCTAATTTTATCTTGCTATGCCAGTAATAATAATTTTGAAAATAAAACAAATCTTAAATAAATAAATGTTGCTGTTCCATCCTCATAAAAATGCCTCATTTTTGAGCATTTATCCTGACTGATATAGGATCCTATTTCACACAGGTGTAAAGCAAATGATAGCCTCTGCTATTTGCTTCTCACTAGCATTAATAAAAGAAGCAGTATGTGATATAACAAGAGTCATATGAAATATGGATTTCATGAACTAGAATAAAACTAGACAAATGACTAAATATGAAAGGTCAGGGCTTATAATGAAACATAATCTCCTGTGTTTTGCACAGTCCCTCCCTTGAAGAAAATTAAATGTTAATGTTTTTGGAAGCTCTGAATTCTTGCTATCAAGATATATATCTTTTCGTGTGACTTGTGCATTAAACACTTGTAAAGCAAAAGCCAATTTTGTAGACTTTTATATCATCACTGTGTTGCTGAACAGTAATCAATATGCTGCAGAGAATAATGGAATAAACTGCTAGAGATGGCTTCTATCTGCTGCCCAAGGAAACATAAAAAAGATTTATATTTATACAAGTATTTCTATATACTATATTGCAAGTTATTCTAGTTTCGAAATGTTATGAAACTCAGAACGCACACATACAAAAACTTCGAAACACTCAATAAATAGTCAACTGATGATAACAAAACTTCAAGAACAACCAATACAATTTTCTTTACAACCTTCCTAAAGATGGATGATTTGGTGCTGTCCAACTCTGGGGGTGGGGCGGAGGGTGAAGATATTCCTGACCAAGAAAAACTACCTTGAAGATTCCTTGCCCAGCATTTCAACAAGGGGAAACCCTAAGCTTCTCTCATCTTGATGAACATGTACAATATGACAGTATGGTTTTATCAGGGGTAGCAGTCATCAAGATATCCTGCAGCCTATCCATTAATGATTTTTTGGGTTAAAAACTTTCAAAAATTCAATGCATACTTCCCAAATAGTTGTCACCTGGCTATAACAGCTGTCATTGAGGTAGTCCACTGAATTTTGTACCAACTGCAAGGACATTCCAAAAAGAAACTGAATAACAGTACTCTGGATTAAAGGTGATGTAGCTACTGTCATCGAGGGAATCAAATCCAAAAAAGAACCATAGCTGGCACATCTGGCCAAATTGGGCAAATTATTCACTGAATATGGCTTACACTTGCTGATTCAGCAGTAGCAAGTCCAGGAGAATTTTGAGAGATTGTGGAATAAAAAGAGGTATTTCTTTCATTTATGGGGATCTTGTGATAAAGCTGTACTCTTTGGAAATAATTTTTGGGAGGAGATAAGTAAAGAAAAAATATATAGATTGATTATGTGCCATCAAGTCACTGTCAACTCTTGAAAACCATATATAATTTTTACCAGGAGAAACACAAATTGGGTGAATTTTTAAAATAAAACAGAAATATCCTGTGGTAATCACCTGCTATGAATGATGTCAGAACACAACTATCTTCAGAAAAGCTATAAGGTCATCTCAATCAGAATAGAGATGGAAGGGACCTTGAAGGTCTTCAAATCCAACCCCCTGCTCAAGCAGGAAACCCTATACAATGTGAGACAAGTGGCTATCCAGTCTCTTCTGAAAAGCCTCCAGTGATGAAGCACCCACAACCTCTGAAGGCAAGCTGTTCAACCGGTTAAGTGTTAATTGTTCTCACTTTAGGAAGTTTCTTCTTAATTCCATGTTGGCATCTTAATTCCAATCTTGGCATCATATCCCTTTTGTCAGGTGTAGCAAACTTATTAAACACGATCCGTTTATACTGCATAGTGTGATTTACTTCTTTTACAGA
>JANHJO010005498.1:33660-51045 GCA_032468235.1 Pseudoxyrhopus heterurus | reverse complement strand
GACAGGAAGGCCTGGAGGAACGTTGTCCATGGGGTCGCGATGGGTCGGACACGACTTCGCAACTAACAACAACAAATGAGATACCAGAAATGGGAGTAAGATATTATTTCATAGCATACCACGATCATATAATTTCTTATATACATATAAATATGTTTTTCAACCTCATACATATTTTTCTCAAAAAGAGAACATTTTGTTTTGTTTGGTCAAAGCCAATCAACCAGATTTCTGAATGAAAGACAGACATAGAAGTTTGTTATTGCCTAGTATAAAATTTTACCCTGTAGATTAAATTAGCTTATTTCTCCTTGGATTTAGGAAGCAATAAATAGGTCTACTTATTGGCAATGAATCTTTCTTCAATATTTCACACAGAAGTCTGAATACATGAACATCAATGCAATAATATTTCATTATTATATTATAATTTTCCTTTAATTTTTAATAAAACTTTAAATTATATGTTTCCTAAATTCTCCCTTTCCTGAATGTCTTTTATGAAACAACTCTTTGCCTTTCAATCATCACTTCCACTTACTGATAACCATCTGATTGGTGTTTATCTCAACTTACAGGAAAGTTATTAAGAGCAGTTATAAGCAAACTTGAAAAATTATCATTATCATAGTTTTTCTCCATTCAAGAAGAACACATGAGAAAGCATAAGCTTTTCTCTTCCATTTTATCTTTTGAAGTATCTCCAGCAGGGGTTGTGACTTCACTGGCTATTTCTTTTCACTGATGAGTCACAACTGACCCATTACAAGACCCATCACAAGACCCTCATTTGACACATCCACACCTGAAGCCCTTATAAACAGAACACAGACACTGACACCCCTAAACTCTGCTGAAGATGTTACCTAGCCTGGTATTGAAATATTTAGAAACCAACCCACAAACTTAGGGAATGTAACTTCATCCTCATCCTACACCTGAGCTACAGATATTTGCCACTTATGAGAGGTTTCTCTGCAAATTTTACTCTGCTAGTCATTATTGACAATAGGGGGCAGTGCTCATCTTCATTTCAAGGCTACTGAGTCAGTGCGGTCCAAAGACATTTCTGTGGTCGTGGCCAACATGATGCCATGGAGTACTGTTACCTTCCCACCAAAGTGGTACTATTTATCTACTCACAAATGTATACTTTCGCACTACTAGGTTGGCAGGAACTGGGGCAAAGGATAGGAGCTCACCTGTTGCATGGCACTCAGGTCTCAAACCTGAGCTGTCAGATTTCCAGCCAACAAGCCCAGTGTCTTAACTGCTGAGCCACCATGTCACCTTAGAAATGAGAAGAAGCCTAATATTTCTAATACTGGCAGACTTACAATGTATTTTTTTTTTAGGAATTACTTTTGCCTGAAATGGTATGTTCAGCTGTGATGCTTCTTTTTCATATATCTGCAATCCTTGGATTGGATTCATCTCCAGTTCTGAAAATACTTGCCTTTCGTTTAACTGAGATTCTTCATAGAAAGATAATTGTGTCCAGAACTAGAATTAAAAAGGTGAGTCACAGATAAATACAATGTGCTGGGTCATATTTAAAGGGATGAGTCACAGGGTTGAATTAGGGTCATGTTTGTTTAAGCTTAGAACATGTTTTGAGATCACGTATATGCCAGATCCACCTTGTATCAAACTAGTGTGCAGCCAATGAAATAATAATCTAAGAAAATGCATCTGGGTTACCATTTGAGACTAAAGTTTTAACTGTTATGTCCTATGTTTGGGAAGGGCTTGAAAAAGAAAGGAATCCTTGAAGATGTTCACAATGATTTGATTATTCTCAGGCCTTGCTAATAAAACAGAATTAAATATTGGGAAATTATTGCTGTTATCTTCTGGGCTATTGAAAGGTACTGATTCAAAATTGGTCTCTTTTCTTTCTTTCCAGGACTCTGGAAAGGAGAATTCTAAGATGTCCTGATTAATTATTGTTCACAAACAAGTTTGCAATCAGATAATTATTGTTTTAAGTCCTTTCTGAAGCATTCCTTTTAATATGTAATCTTATTTCCATGTGCTCTCATTCAATTCAATGAAGTTTATTTATGGTCACATACTGTATAAGGTTGTAGGTATTTGTTTATTTTGCATTTTTTATTAAATATTCTCACAGAAGTAGAAAGGAGACATGAAGTAATGCAAAGTAAAAAGTAAGGGAAAAAAGAGAAAGATAAGAAAAAGTGTGAAGAACAGTACAACTAGAAAAAGAAGAAAAGATATATAAAGAAACTTCTTTGTAACAGTTACAAAGTTATTATCCCCCCTCTCTCTTTAATGTTACATCATTTCCTTTCTTCCCATATTTAATCCTCTTTAATCCATAAATCACCATTCTGGAAGTTTGTATCTCCACTCCTCCTAATCAAATCATTCTGAGTGGCTAATGAAGGCTAATAAAAACTATAACAATAAAAAGAACAATTAAATATATTGGGTAAAAATTCTCAATGCTTCAATCAGTGCAGGAGAAAGTACAGAAACCAAGTTCTAAATTTTGAGGAAAGAACGAAGTTTTTTAGGCTATCTGAAAGTGTGGAGCCATCTGAACCTCAGGGAAAGGTCTATTCCACAAGATAAGTCTATCAGAGAAGACATGTCTCCTAGGGATAAGATGATTCTGTTTCACAGAAGGGACTTGAGCCTCCCCATCTTTCCATGTCTGGGTGGGGATGGATAGACATTAATAGGGAGAGGTGGTCCCTAAATGTCCTGGTCCTTGCCATGTAGGGCTTTAAAGATAATAATAGAACCTTGAATCACACTCAGAAACCAATGCCATTTACAGTGATGTTACATAGCTGTATTGTTTTATACATTAAACTTCCCATAATACCACATTCTGGAGGAGCTGCAGCTTCTGAATGCTTTTTAAAGCAAGTTCAGGTTAAATGTATCATGAGGTGATCAAGCTATGAATGATTGTAAGCAAAGTTTCCTAATCTAGGAACCGGCACACAACAGGTATACCAGATGGATGTCTCCAAATGCATACTTGCCCAAGGCTGCTCTATAGGAAGCCATGAATCTCACCTCCACCCACCCCCCAGGTTGTGTATCAACCCTGTTTGGGGAAGTGGTACCCTGTCAGATATAGAGAATAAAATCCACAGCCACTTTGTCTCACTAAAGTACAGCCTATTCCCCCCTTATCCAGACTAAAATATGGAAATAACTCTACAGCAGCCCAATCATACATATATACATATCATCAGGAGATTATCATCAGGATGTTATTGTTGTTAGTTGTGAAGTCATGTCCGACCCATCGCGATCCCATGGACAATGTTCCTCCAGGCCTTCCTGTCCTCTACCATCCCCTAGAGTCCATTTAAGCTCGTACCAACTGCTCCAATGACTCCATCCAACCACCTCATTCTCTTTCATGCCATTCTTTTTTTGCCCTAAATCATCAGTATACTGATACTTAATTACATGGTAAAAGATAACTTCATTCAGCAGTGTCCATTTCCTCAAGGCCAACGGGTTCAGCAATGCCTCAGCCAATTCCATAGGAATTTGGATCACCAGAAATTTACTCTGAATGATTCCAAGTGGATTTATCCAACATAGGTGGAGAATGATCCTCACAATGACCACACAGAGGGTGTTCTGGTCTCTCCTGACCTAGGAGGGGACTGGGTGACCTGAAACAGGATTATTGGCCTATCATGTATATGAAATAAAAGTGGAGATATAAATATATGTCACTGATCTTATCATCAAAAATATTTTAATAAAGGTTCTTCCTATACCCAATCTGATAAGACTTCCTCGTCCATGATTAAATCAATTAAATCATTAAATCGTGGAAAAGGAAAGTCTTATTACACACTGACCTTGCATTCAGTAACAGCAGCTGGAAGCTAAGGTTGCCAAAATTCTTTTTGACATTCTTTAGAATGTTCCAAACTCTAGAAAGTGTCCTTAACATTGATATTCCATATTTTAAAAACATGTTACAAGTGTGTTTGTCTACCTCCCCTGAAAGTTTATTGATTCAGATACTGGATGTATTGCCAAGTCCACTTTTCAATCTGCATTGCAATTTGCTCAAAATGAAATATCTCAACTTTGAAACCTCTGGTGGATTAATGAGTACCAATCCAGATTGCTTGAGTGGGGTTATTCCTCTCTATAAATCTTAGTAAACCAATAAGACATTGGCTCATTGAGATACAGCTCTCATTTACTACAGAAACAGATAGGTTACACTTTAGTTTTCTAAAATTTACATCTACATTCTTATAATGACAGTGCAACTCCCTAGCTATTCTGGAAAATTCCAGCATCACTTACTTTTGAGTACCATCTGCTCTCTTAGCATCTACTAAAAAAGATATTTTATTTTCCACTCTGCCTGAAACAATGGAAACATGGTTTTGTTTCTAATTTCCTTTTTGCTGCTATCGATACTATTAGGAAAATGATGGTAGTATTTTGGAACTTGGACATTAAGAAAGTGTAATACAAAGATGGCCTGAAATGTATTTGATGGCTATCTATTCAGGATTTTTTTTATTTCTTGGTTCTCACTCTAATCTCTTCTATAAATCTGGGTTCTAAATACATAAACACATGAATAAAAGCTGTTGGCTATAAATGTATCTCACTTACAAGTAAAATGATATCTTTCCTCAACTGAACTCAAAGGTTCAGAAAGTATATGCTAGCAGCATTTATACAAAACCCATACATATTTTTCTAATATGAACATCTAATAAATGTAACTAAGTAGGTTTAGCACCAGAAGAACCCTAATTAGCAAGAGTCTCTGGTGTCCCGGCCAAGATATTTTTGTCATACCCTTAAAGAAAATGCTATTTGCATGTCACTGTTGAAGAATTGTTGATGTCACTCCATAGATGTCTAAAAAAAATCATATTTTTCATCTGAATAAAGAATAGAAATAACATAGGGTACTTGACACTGTGCCTGTAATTTTACATCTGAGTGATTTTAATACTTCAAATAGTAGATATCTAGCATCATCATTCAATTTTAAGAAAAGAATGGCTTGTAATGCTATGATTTTGTCTGCAATTTAGGTTCATGAACAAGCAATTTATATTTTGCTATGGTTAGAATTCAGGTGAGCTGTTGTCTGAATTCAGCACAGCATTCGTAAGGAGAATATAAATTGTTTGAGCTTAGGATAGCGATCCGCTTTGGCCAGTACATTTTTACAAACAATAGCCAGAAAGATTCTAGAGACAATTTGAAACACAAACTGTCTTATAATTTATATATGCAGAATATAACTTTTTGAAGTGGGTTTCATATTACAAATCATTAATATTTGCATATTTATCTCAAAAATTGATTTCTAAAGAAGTCTTTGAATATTCATTAGCCAAGTTAACGGAAGGCAATGATTTGGTCAAAACTGACCTAAAGTCAGGAGACTACAATAATTAGATATCTTGGCATATGAAGATATATTGTCTGTAAAGGAATTGCTAATAACAATTGCTAATAACATTTTATAGTGAATCTGAGAGTCTCTCTTTGCCTAATTGTGTAATTTTCCATAGCTCTGGGTTGTGATTCTGGGACATAAATGTCAGGAACTGAGCAGCAGAGACCACCTACAAATGAGTGCAGTTGTGTTTTTGAACCTCTACATTTATACGTGAATGAGGACATTTCAAATCTCGTCCAGACATTGATCCATTTTTGATCTGAACTATAAAGAAGTGAAATAAATTTTATTTATAGTTATTCATTTTAATGTATGTTGATTAGTGTACATTTAAAGTGATAATAAAGTTATTCTAAGTCTAAGTTCTAAGTCATGAAGAATTCAATTCTACACTGAAAAACGTTAGTATGTATTAAAGTCTACTGTTTTATATAGCAAGAATACTTTTTATTGGTTTCTAGTTATTCATTTATTTTTTATTTCTCTGTGTTTGTTATATAGAGGGGGCTTTAAAAAAGAACTACCCATTTGATATTTCAAAGAAATAACAATTTTTATTTAATTTTCCACCTTTCTTGAACATATAGGCCACGCGGTTCTGTATCACTGGCTAGAAAAAGTCACATTAGATGCACTTGAAAATTCTCCTTGATTAATTTTGTCTTACTTTATTTATAGAATTAATAAAGTTTGTGCAATCTATGATGTGATAAATATGGGTCCCCATTGGTTGTTGCTTCCAATTCTGGTAAGCATCTAAGTGAGAAAACAAGTTCTCAGGAAGTAAGATCAAATAATTCTAATGAGAGTAGGGATCAATCAGTGAGGGACAGATTTACCAGATTAGTGCTGAACCAAAATATTCAACTCACTATTTTTTGTATTAGAAAAAGTTGAGAAACTGAGCAGAAGAAAACTCATGAATGAAGGCAAATATACATGTCCCAGGATAATATCAGGATCTAATCTGGGTCTGGTCCCAGTGATTGATCCAGATTGGATCCAGAAGAAAACTGTTTGTTTCAGAGCCAGGAGAAATTCTTAAAATATTCAGCTGCTTGAAGAAGCCTATTTAAATATATTTCTGAACACTGAGAATGAAATTTCTGTTGGTACTTCATTATGATATCCTTTCCCAACTTTTGTTCAGGTTGACTTGGTTGCTATTATAGAGTTAAAACTGAAAACACAGCACTATTTGTGTTCTTGAGAGAAAGATAGGCTTTGAAACTGGTAAAAAAAAAGACCCCCCCCCCCAACTTAATAAAAGAAGAAAATAATCTCTGTGTTTTTTTTAAAGGTTTTGAAAAGTCATGGGAACATAAAGTGGAAAATGTTGTTGAAAATAAGAAGGTGAAGATCTTGTGGGACTTTTGAATATAGACAGATCGTCATTTGGAACACAACATGCCAGATATCACAGATATTGAAAACCGAAGCGTACAATTTATTGATATCGCTGTATCAGGAGATGCCAGAGTCAAAGAAAAAGAACTAGAAAAAATCATGAAATATCGCGACCTGGCCATTGAAACTACGTGATTATGGATGAAACCATGTGACAGTGATACCCATTGTCATCGGGGCACTTGGCATTATGTCCAAACATTTTACAAAATACATCAAGAAATTTCAGCTTCCTGCAATAACTGCAAAAAACTGTGTTACTCGGAAGATCATACATTTCAAGAAGATACTTGGTTGACACCTAGGATGCTGGCAGCAACCCATATCAACCATCAGTGCCAGTCAAGAATATTTGTGATACATTTTTAAACTTTTAGTTGACTGAATTTCATGTTTAATGAATAAAAGTATAACAACAACAACAACAATAATAGCAGTTTTCTACTACAATTCATATTCTGTTCTATTCGGAGGCAAATTCATAAAGTTCATTTCTGTCTTGAAACATAAGAGATAGAAAGAGAAGGGTGGTTTTTTTCCCCACCCTTTACTTATTCAGGAAACATTATTTTCACTCAGTTGGATTTCTGAATTTTCTATGATATCCATACATAATCATTTCAAATAGTAATAGATTGTCATGATCTTAATTACAAAGTTATTACTATAAACAAATTGGGAATGTTCATAAGGTGAATCCATACAATTATCCTTCCTGTGAATTATACAGAATAATTTACCTTCCAATTATATATTCATGTAGTCAGATCTGACTGTTGATAGAGCATCATAATATCACCTGTCTATTTTAGCAACCCACAAATGTACAGTGATTTTCAAATGATAATAACAAAATTTAAAAAATGAAAATGGCGACTGAAAAAGAAGAATGGCAAAGTAGCAGAAGTTATGAAGTACATCAACAAACAAAGAGAACAATTTGGGTAAAATATTTTGGGATAGGGGACAGGGGATTTACATTTGACTTGCAAACTGAAAGAGGTAAATCCTTCGGATATCTTTCTTGAAATTGAAAACCTGACAAATTGCTAACATTTGATCGAAATAGGCTTCTTTAAAATATCTCTTATATATGCATCTTCAGTGACAAATAAAAAGGCTTTTAAAAATGATATAGTCTCTTCTATATTGAAAAGATAAAACATTATATTTAAATAAATCCCTGACCAAAAAAGAAAGAAATAAGTGACATTTTCTTAAGATGGTTGTTTAACCTCTTCTCAAGAATGTATGGCTGGGAAGAGAAGGCTGTTTGTAAAGTCACATTGCAGCTTCAGGAACTCTGGAAGTAGAATATTGTCTAGATTCTTTCAAGATTGGAGCAGCATTGATTGCACTTGTGGATAACCACTGACAGGAGTAGGATGGAGGTTTGCACATCCATTCTGGTTTTTCTTAACTTTCCTTGGCCTTCAATACCATTGATCACTGTATTCTTAGGGATCAACTTTCAAGGTTAGGAGACCGTTCTGACTTGCACAAGTACTGCTCCAGATGATGGTGATAGGTGAGGAGAAATCTTGCCTGTGGCCCCTTCTCTGTGGGGCCCTTACATTCTTTTCCCACTCTTGTTTAATATTTACACAAAGCTGCTGCTGACATCTATAGGTCCCTGCCCCTGGCCTGTCAAGCCACGCTGTGGAAGTTCTATCTCGCCATCTGCTACCCGTGGAATTCTGGATGGGGAAGGGCCGCCTTCAGTTCAACCTTAGCAAGACTGAATTGGCTATTAATACTTGCACCTTTTGGTTCCAAGGGATTTATTTCTAGTTGCAATATGGGCACAGATTGACTGGCTTAAGTTACAACTCTGCTTCACAAGCTGCACTTCCAGTATGCTTCTGGATGCAATTCAAGATATATAAAGTCACCATAAAGACCTACATGGCATGGGGCTGGGTTATTTGTGGGAATCCCTTTTTCCAACTGTTCCCATTTTATTTATTTACAGGGCTTATATAGCCATGTATGTCATACAATGACTCTAAGCTGCTCACAACAATCCATAAAGTAGACTTAAAAATACTCTTCCCTCACCTGTCAGACCAACATCCTCACAACTAAATCCCCATCCTAACCTAATGCTTGAGGGGAGATTGCTAGGTTTTCACATCCCTCTGGAAGGGTAAAAGGGTAGAGATCTTTCTAATGTCAGAAGGTAGCACGTTCTAAAGTACTGAAGAGGTCACTGAGAAAGTACATCTTTATGGTCCCATTAGGAGGCAACATTTAAAGCAGGGGACCTGGGGTACATGCAACCTCTTTTTTACTCTTCCCACAAGCTCAGCCATGAGATAAATAGTATGGGTTCTATCAATCAAAGAGTGTCACTTAGTTGGATCAAGTAAGTGGGATTTTTTTGTTACAGTGCAAACCCTTTGGAACATCAAACCTCTGATATTTTATTTGGTCTGATCCCACCAGCTTTTCAAAAAGACTTAATTGTGTACAAATATATGGGTGTTAGGAGGCAGGTTTGAGTCCATGAAATACTATGGTTTTTATTGTTGTTGTGAATATTGCCTACAATGTCCATTTAGGTATTCGTGATATGGATTTGGAGGGGGAGTTTCCCTTTTTTCCTGCCTTTTTCTTCTGTATGCCCTATGTGCTCTGTGATTTACCTCATGATGCTCCTGTTTGCCTGACTATCTTATTTGCTGTAATATAGATGTTAAATATATTTATTTATATAAAACTACAAGTTCATGTCAGCGTCTTGTCCATTTGGACCCCTGCTGTGCATAGTGCTTGAGACAATCAGAATAAAAAAAGCCAACTTGTTTATGGCTTGTTTGTTGGCTTCCACGCAAATCAAACTGCATTTTCAGAATCTTGACCAATACAAAAATTCCCCAGTAGATATCTATACTGAACAATGTACATACTGTATGTTTGTATATGTTTGAAGTAGTATCAGTGTTCTTCTTCTGGAGAGCTATAGTGTCAGGTGCAAGAAACCAGAACAACTCCATGAGTAGGACAAAATAATTTCTTTATTGTTAATCACCTATTTACAAGGATCTCACCAACTAACTAACTGCACTCTCTTGGGAACAGGCAGATAAAACCATTGAGAGCCTGGCCTCTGCTGCTTCCTCCCACAGAGTGACTCCAAACTACACCCCTTCTTTACCCTCCCCTCTCCACTAGCTGGTGATTCCACCACACCTGGATTTCTAATATCCAAATATGTCCATTTCACATGAATCATTTACTCTTTTCATAAAGGATAAATTAAATAATATTGACGAATGATCATATGTAGGGTAGGTTGGTATTTTTGTTGTTTACTATTGCCTGAAATAAAGACTTACTATATGCCATATTTTGGGGCACCTTTTCTACTTAACACTGCCTATTCATATACACATTGTTTTAATATTTCCAGATAGAAATACCTTTCTGTGAAAATATTTATGCAACCAAACATGATGAGTTAAACCAATGTATATAATGTTGCATATCATCTGTATAACTAATAATTACTCATGTTGGCAATGTCACTTTTAAAAAATTAAATTTCGTCCCCCCTCTCTTCCTTAGCAACTTTGTTTTAGATAAACAACCACATGATTGGTCATTGCTCATCTCAATGGCCTGACAAAGATAGCATTCTCGGTTATTTCCCCCCCTTTTTTTGTCTAACTAATCTAACTAAACAAAGAAGCATTTGCCTGACAGCAGAAAGACAATAAAGAAAGAATGATAATTCCAGCATCAACGGACCAAAAAATTGACTCATCTAAGGAAACATCATCAGTTTAAAGGCGTATGGGGTAGAAATATCACTCGTAGTGAATATATTTCAGTCTCATTCTTGGCAAATACTTACTGAAGAGAGAAGAAAAGAGGGAGAAAGGATGGGATGGCATAGCATAGCATAGCGTAGCGTAGTGTAGGGTAGGGTTGCATAGCATAGCATAGCATAGCATAGAACATGATGTTATTGAAATAAAGTAAGATAAGCAACACTGATTATACCAATGTTTCTATCTGGTTAACAGTTATCATATCTTTTTTTTTTGGTTACCTATTTAATTTAAAATATGGACAACATTTTCTAGCACTTAGAATTTGCAATCCTGCAGGATCCTTACCCTCCCCACTCTCTGCTTCCTCACCTCATATCAATCACAGCCATGATTTTCTCTTACAGCATTTTTATCTTTCTTCTTGTCCATGAAAGCACTGAAGAAGAGGGAGGTCTTTTCCATATCACTTGCCATTCCTAGAAGCCACCAGTCTTCAAAGTGTCCAACTCTGTTATAAGCACAATTCGCTGTTTAAAATTTAAGTAAATCAATATAAATAATATGATAGATCCCCTTGGGGGCCCCTTATTCAACTTAGATACTAAATGGAATCCTAATTTGCCCCAGTGCAGTTCTTCGATGCCTTATATCTACTGGCAGTAACATTTGCAAGTTTAACCCAAGAGATTCACTGTGGAATTCTTTTTAATTCCTCAGGAATGACAGGGAAAACTCCGTGGGTTAACTTAAAATTATTTCTTAGTCTCAGTTGAATGTTCTCAGTGAATATCATTTTGGAAGCAAGGCTTGTTGAGGATATTGAAATAAGTTGACAGCTTGTGAAGGATAATTAGCATTGCTGGACAAAATAGGAAGAAACGGTTAATGCCTATATTTTAAGAAAGACAGATTTTATTTTCTTCCAAGAATCATAAACACTTTCTGATGCAGCAAGCTATGGAGCTCATATCTGCTCCCCCCCCCCCAAGTTAGAAGGATCATAGGTTAGGCTCACACCTGGCAGTTTGGATTTCCATTAGCACTTCAAACACTTCCTGCTGAATTAATGGGACTAATTTTTTCCTACTTTATTTTTAAAGAGATGCTCACTGCTGAAATAGCAAGGTTGCTTCAAATTAACTCTGAGGTATGTTGGCAGGGCTAGAGGTAGGGGGCAAAGTTCACACAATTCCTGGCAACCACATCCCTAACATTAGCCAACGTTGTCATTGTCTCTTCACAGTTCTTGAAACCCCTGTCAATTCAAACTAAATTGAAAAATAAAAGGATACCACGATTGCAGTTCTTTGCTTTATAATTAGCCTTTCTGAAGGCTAGGGATATTCCTTAATACTGGCAATATGTCTGTAAAAAAACATGTATTGCAATCAAGCCACTTTCCTATTCAGACAGCAGTAAAGCTGCTTGCATTATTCATACTTTTATTTTGGGGAGAAATAGAAACAATGCTTAGGACACATGGATCTACAACGTGCCCTGAGTTCAGTCTTCAAACTGCCTCACCCAGACAAGCATTTGGCTAAGTTTCCAGGCTGGATTTGCTGTTTGTGACTAGCAAACCTTCTCCTCAGTTCAAGAAAACCGGTGCCATCTCATCAGCATTTTCTTTCTTTGGGCAAGGACTTTTCAGGCACAATAGAAGCCTTCAGACTGACACAGTAAAAAATATTTGCAAGGAAATAAAATCATGAGTTGTTCCTCCCTTTGGTGAATACTTGGAAAATAATTGCTGCTGCGTCTCCTGCCATGATTTCACTATATAACAAACAGGGATCCTCAGGCAGATTTCAGATGGTAGGGAGCTATCCATATTCATATTTAATATATATGTATTAAATAGCAAAATATTTTCATCTTGATTTTTTTCCACTTTGCTTCTTTCTAGTTGCTGGAGAGGTAGACATATTAAAATATTAATTTTCCGCTTTACTGGAATGAGTTCAGAGTCAAGTGGCATTAAAATTCTGAATGTAAATATGAGAAAGGAAGATATGACTTGCACTAATACTCCTCGTTGAGTTTTCTTCTGGAAAAAAACCCTCTCTTATTTATTTACACCACAGTTTAAGAAATGCTGCATTTAAGAAAAGATTTTCAAAATGACTGCATCTGTTTTTCAAAGGGTTCTGTGAAATACTTTTTTCTCCTTTGATTTTTTTGGTGATGGGAATAGCAGGCTAGCACACATCACAGCTTTTAAAACTCCACTTTGCTGGATATTTAATGCTTTCAATTTATTTTATATATTTCCTAGGTATATGTTCCCTAACAGTACCTTTTAAACAAATACGTGTTGCCAAGATAAGATTTTTCAGGCAGCACTGTCCTTCAGGTTTTGTACTGTTCAATTTTTCACACCAGAGAAGTAGGCGATTCGCTTGCTCAAAATAAAATAAATATCCTGTAAGTTAAATGTTTGGTAATGACTGAGTGTAATGCTGACATTTCAGTCACAGATATTTTGGGAACAGCCATTACCCCTTGCTGTGACTCCTTAGAACTGAGGAAGTTTGGAATCAGCGTTACCCCCACATGGCATGTTGGCTAAAGATTTTGTTATTTCTCAGAAACAGTGAGATAAATAGTATTGTGCAGCCTCCTTTGTGTGACCAGAAGAGTATTGGAAACCACAATACTTTTCTTCCAATCCTTTGAAGTTCAATGGCACTACAGTAGCCCCACTGCAACCCAAGGCCAGAATCTACCCATTGTGGGAACAATAGTTGCTGTCTATGAAGGGCAAAATATGACTAACAAGCAAGTACTGTGGCGCATGACATGTCACTGGAAGCAAAATCACAAAACCGAGTCTCACTTATTTTGATCATGTCATTTGGTGGAATTCACTGGAGAAAGCAAATATGCTTGGAAGACCCAAAAGTGCTTTTTTCAGGAGGCAACTGGACTTCGTTTTTCTTTTTGAAGACGTTTTGCTTCTCATCCAAGAAGCTTCTTCAGCTCTGACAGGGTAGTGGGAAATGAACAAACACCCTTTGAATGGTGTAGGAGTAGGAATGGATTTCCAGAGAAAAATTGCAGACTGCAGGAACCAGGAGCACTACTCAGGTGACCTTGAGGACACAGATAAACTTCCAAGTGCTTCAACGATCCTCTAAAAGGATGCAAATTACCAACTGTCTGCAAGGAATATCAATCCTTCCATTCCCCACTATCCTGTTGAGCTGAAGAAGCTTCTTGGATGAGAAGGGGAAAAAACGAAGTCCAGTTGCCTTCTGAAAAAGCACCTTTGGGACAACCATGGCCCGGATGACTGAGAATCTCTACAGACAGTAGAAGGATATAAACTGTTCAAAAGAAGCTGCATTATATGTAAGAGATCACTACATCTCTACAGAGATGTACAAACGAAGGATGAAAGCCTCCTAGAATGCACATGGGTCAATATAAAAGGAAAAAAAGAATGGCATTGCCATAGGTGTATATGACAGGCCACCCAACCAAGCAGAAGAAATACATGAACTTTTTGCCAATCAGTTAACAAATGTATGTAGAAAACACACCACAGTAGTAATAGTGGATTTGACATTAACTGGGAGATAAACTCTGCATCAAGTGGGAGTTCAAATAGGTTTCAAAGTTACCTAGCTGACAAATTTGTCATCCAAAAGATGGAAGAAGGAACTAGAGGCACAGCTATACTGGATCTAATTCTCACCAACAGAGAAGAAATGATAAAGGGGGTTGAACTTGCAGGAACCTTGGGGAGAGTCAGCATGTCATATTGGAAATCAATATAATGCAGACAAAAGCAATAGAACATAATCAAACCAGTGTCTTAGACTTTAAAAGAGCTGATTTCAACAAATTTAGAGCTTGGGAAGGATTCCATGGATAAAAATCTTAAAGGAAAAAATAATCCAAAAATAGCACTTAGCAATAGCACTTAGACTTATCTACTGTTTCCCAGTGCTTTATAGCCTTCTCTAAGCAGTTTACAGAGTCAGCATATTGCCCCTAACAATCAGGATCCACATTTTACTGACCTCGGAATGATGGAAGGGTGTGTCAACCTTGAGACAGTGAGACTCGAACTGCTGGCAGTTGGCAGTCAGCAGAATTAGCCTGCATTATTGAATTCTAATCACTGCACCACTGCCAGCACACCACTGGCTCATATTTAAATGATTGTCAACTAGGACTCCAAGATCCCTCTCGCAGTTACTGCTTTGAGCCAAATTTCACCTAATCTGTACCTGTACTTTTTTTCTTAGCTAAGTGTAAAACCTTGCTTTTCTCTACATTGAATTTCATTTTGTTATACAAGGCCCTGTGTTCAAGTCCGTCAAGATGCATTGTTTTAAATAATCCCAAAGTGCCTTGCAAATAATACTAACCAGTAGAAGGAGAATTTAAGATTTTTTTTTCATATGAGCCAACAATGAAAGGAATGTGGAAAAAACCCATTCTCCAGACTAGGTATGGGAACTTCTAGATGTTGCTGAACAACTTCTGGCAACTGCAGACTCCTTGGCCATTAGTCTGTCTAATTTGCAGTGAAAAAACTGGATGAACCTCAGTGATATCTGGAGGTTCAGAAGTTCCCTTCCATCTTTAATCATCATCTCGGTACCCTGAAGAAAATTTTCCACAAATCATCAGTAAGCAATCATGGCTTCTATATATTTTTCTTTTCTAAAACAAGTAGGAGGAGAATCTGTCTGTATACATTGCATGCCAAGAGTCAGGATTTGCACAATAAATCTCAGACTTAGGAACAAGCATAAATGGGTTACAGTAGATGGCAGCAAAGAGTTAATATTTTCAGCATGTTTATATTGTCATCTAGAGGTTATCTGAACTTTTGCAGCCCAACTCTACAGACATGATGTTGAGTCACAGACAGAGAGATAAACTCATAGAGACACACACATAGAGACACAGCCAGTATGTTATTCCAGAATAATGTGGAAGTATAAAAAATACAGTACAAAGCAAAATGTTCTTATCTTTCTTTTTGAGGATCCCATCGATTCCATCGAACCATGATTTTCTAAGTCTTCCCCTTCTTCTCAACCCTTTCTCACCTCCACCATATAGATATTTTGTGATCTGATCCTCTTCCATTTCCTCTGTATGATGAAGCCATCTGAAAATTCGTTATTTCATCTTGGTTACCCAGTGTTGTATTCAAGCCACATTCCTTCAACACTCATTCATTCATGACCCTTTCTCTTCTTGTTTTAACACACTTCAGTATCCCATTCCCACTAATTACTTTTATGTTACTCCTCACAAAATGAACTCTCACTTTCATTTAATAAAGTAGACAGAAACACAATCTTAAACACAGCTATTTTTGCTTCTTTTGACAAATCTTCATTCCCCACAAGAAAGCATGTATTACTAATTTCTCCCAGCATTTACATGTCTTAAAATTCAAGCTATACAAATTCATCTACTTAGCCTCTTTTTCATCATTAAAATATTATTTTTAAATATTCACTGTATTGTCCTTATAAGCACGACTACCTTTGTTTTTGATAAATTAATTTTTTGGTTTATAATCATCATTGCATCATACAATCTATTTAACATTCACTGCAAATCATTTGGAAATCATTTGGAATCCCAGCTAACAATACAACCACATCTCCGTACAAAAGCATACATGTACATATATTCATATCCCTAGCCAACATTTATTTATTACCACCATTAACATTACTTTTATGTTATATATCCATAAATACATTAAACAACCAAAAAAATCACATATTTCCTACTCTGTCTTAAACCATTCACTAAGAATTCAATTTATTCCCACAGATGGTTTACTTTCATCCTACAAAGATGAGAAATATTCCAGATAGATTTACACAAATTCTGATCTAAATCCTGCTTTTTTTTTTAACCTAGGTGCTTTATTTTGTCAGGAAAATGGGCAATTTGCAGTAAGGAGCTATCTTTGATCCTTAAGGCTTTATTCCACTACAATTCTCAGAATCTCTCATTACTGACCATGGAGAAGGCATTGTTGCACAGCAATATCTAGGCTGCACAGATCAAAATTGTTTAAAATAAGTTTAAATCATCTAATATTGAAAAATCATTGTTATCTTTCTGTCAAAAATTGCACCCCAGGAAGCAATGTTCTTTGTAGATAGTCCTCAACTTATAATCAGTCACTTAATGATCATTACCACCTAATGGAAAAAGTCAGTTCCAGAGTTTCGACAGTTGACTCCCTTCATGGCCCATGTAATGACCACATATCAAGCACTCAGCAACATAGTTCCATTTACAAATTAATCTCATTTCCTGGTTGGCTAAATCTATTGACTGTAAGCAATAACTATGGAAATCCAAAGGTTTTTCTTTCTGAGTCTCTTCACCTCATATTTTGTTGTCTTTGTACTTGTTTTAGTCTGCATAAATTGGGTATCAAATTCCAGGTGGAAGCATCTCCCAGTCACATGACCATGTTTTATAATAGTTTTGTAGAAAACCCAAAATTGCTTCCAGTTTTTGGCAAAACTGCATCATACTGAACACCGGGTTTGCTTGATTACGGGTGATGTTCATTTAATGACCTCAGGATTCATTTAATGATTGCTATGTTCACTTATGTTCACTTAGTTGCAATGTATGGTTGTGAAAGTTGGACCATAAGGAAGGCCGAGCGTCAAAGAATTGAGGCTTTTGAACCCTGGTGCTGGAGAAGACTCTTGCGAGTCCCTTGGACGGCAAGGCGAACAAACCGGTCAGTCCTAGAGGAGATCAATC
>JANHJO010005497.1:231392-241482 GCA_032468235.1 Pseudoxyrhopus heterurus | reverse complement strand
TACCGTACCGGTAGTAAAAAAAATAGAATCCCACCACTGGTCCTATCCCTGTTCCATGTGATGTTGTATGCATGTCCCAAATGACTGAAATTTTTTTTTGGGGGGGGGGTTATACTATTTTGTCATTGTGATTCAACAGCTTGTCCCAAAAATGCTTTTCCAAAGGGCAATTGGACCTTCTTGGTTTTTTTCTGTGAAAATGTTTTGCTTCTCATCCAAGAAGCTTCTTCAGTTCTTGGATGAGAAACAAAACGTTTTCAAAGAAAAAAAACAAGAAAGTCCAGTTGCCTTTTGGAAAAGCACATATATATATAGACACACACACTCTTAAAGCTGCAACTATGTTGAGTAAGGTAGAAATGAAACTGAAATTATACATGATGTATACTATATATTTTTATGTTAAACACAAAAAGAAAATTAAATAGAAATCATATAATTGTGCCTACTTGCAACATATGCCTAAACTATTGAACAGTTAATTATTAAACACATAGATTTCAATACTCCTGAAGCTATGCTACCCTGAAGCTGAGGTGATTGGGAGAATGTGCTGACTTTTTTTCAGCTGTTAATCAGATCAATTATCGTACACCAGTAGTTTTGGTTATTTTACATTCATTTCTCTTTTTAACGAACTAGGAAGCAAGCACTCAAAACTGAGATTTCATGTTAAATATCTACGTTTTCTTTCTGGTATTATAAAAAACAAAAGTCAAACTGACCTGTTCCTCTATATTCTCAGCATCAATTGTCTCATCCTGAACAATCTCAGCTGGAGCCTTGGTAAAATAAATTCTAGTTATATTTGCATAAAAGATGGAAATAAATCAAAGTTTTCCTATATTATCATGAATTAAAGAAAAGTAACTTCGTTCTGCTATTTAAAAAAAAAAAAACCTTTACCTTTTGCCCTTTGTTAGTAACCCTGAAGGTCACTTCTTATGAACAGCAAATGCAAATGACAAATATCCTAATGATTTTAGTTGCTAAGATTATTTTTGGTTTTAAAATGAAAAAAAAATTAAGTTATAATCAGGATTTCTTTTTACAAATCTAATATTATTCCCCATTGCTTAAAACAACAACAAAAAACAAAAACAAACCTGCTCTTTTATACTCCCAGGATCTGCATAAATCTCCTCATCCTGGATGATCTCGGCTGGAACCTTGGATAACATAAATTCCAATTCAGATTTATATAAACAAAAGTAAACAACTTTCAGCTTTTTAAAATTACAGATTAGGGGAAAAAAGCAGCCATCTATTTTCCTTTTTAAGGAATAGATTTTCTATGTAGCGAACCTAAGACTCACTTCTTTTGAGTAACAATATAAACACAAAACCTGTTGCAAATGTCATAATATTTTTTTAACAAACTGACAAAAAAGGATTTATGCCTGAGATTTCATTTGAAATAACTGATATCAATTCAAATGCTGTAAAAACAATTAACAAAAACTAACTTGTTCTTTTCTAATTCCAGGATGCAAATACCTTTCCTAATTTTGGACACTCTCAGCTACAGCTTTACTTACAAATAAAGTCTGTTTAAGATTTGCATGAACAGAATTCAGTAAAATGAAATTTACCCTATATTATTTTATTTACAAATAAGGAAAAAAAGACAAGCAGTGATTTGTTTCTATTAAAAGCACTGGAGTTTAAACACCTTATATTACACTCCAGGGTTGAAAAAACAGTAAGAAAACTAATACGTTTTATTGTAATCCCAGGATATGAATAAATTTCCTTGTTCTAGAAAACCTCAGCTATAGACTTTATTAGAATAAAATCCAGTTATGATTTACATGACCAGAAGAAAACAAAACATAAGCTTTCTGGCATAACTTTATCACAATAAAAAAATAAGCCATGTTCTATTTAGCTTTTAAAAACTGATTTTTCTACTTCGTTCAAGCAAATCAAAAATCCAGTTCTTACTAATGATTCTGTTTGGTCAGAAAAAAGTCTATTTTTTTGTTCTAATTCTCTTCCTTTAATAATGGAATATCAAAATCTAGAGAATAGACAACCAGTAAAATTTTAAAAAATGATTAGAAAATATACTGTATGCTGCTGCTTCTTTGAAATAGGGGGAACAACCCTACCTGGCCAATAGATGGCAGCAAAAATATGACCACCCCTCTTTGAAGATGGAATAGTTACATAGCATCTTTAGATTAGTAAGGAAAGTCATTCATCTGGAAATCATCTTAACTAAACAAGGCATGACTTTGAGTATTTTCTCATTATATAAGCCAGTGTTCAAGAGTCTTGAAGTGCAACTAGGCCAATGGGTATATAATAATGCCAAAGCCAGAGATGAATCTAGAAAGTCAATACTTCCTACGGTAAGATTTTCACATCCATAGTATTTTATTTCTGAAGATATAACATAGACTATTTTTGAGTATACATATTAATACTGGTGGCTGTATTGTCTCATAATTTATGTTCATTTAAAAAGAACACTCCCTCACCCCAAAAAAAAAGTTATGTTGTCTGCTACTTAAAATCTGAAATGGAGATCTAGTTGGCAAGATGTTAGGTCTTTACAGAAACATTTTAACTTTCTTAGTAGTCCTGAAAGAAAAACAAACAAGGGCTGTTGGGAATCAAAATTCTAATAAATTCATTCAGGAAAAATCTATTTTAAATTTACCTGATCAATAGGTATTTCCACTTTAACATCTTTGTCTTCTTGAATCTCACGAGCCCCTTCAATTTCTGTTGGGGATTTATGAGCTATATAGATACTATGCTCTGAAAATAAATTAATTTAAAAAACTGTTTTATCTTACTCTATGGAACTAACACAAACATTCTACACGTACATATCTATAGATGAAAACTATAGCTACATTGTTTTTGCTAAGCGTTATTTGTAGCTAACAGAAATTTGAACCTCATTTTTAAACCACAGTTGTCTAATAATAATTATCAGTATTTTTTACATTAAGAATCATCCTTGTTAGTAAATGAGTAAGCAAAAGGAGATATTATTCAGCTTCGCAAGCATGAATTGATACATAATAGAAATACTTAAATTCCTAAATGTTATCCTTCTGCTACAAGCTGTTCAGCTTTATTTTATATTAAATTGATCCAATATGGGGTGCCTAAAACCCAAATGCACAAAAAAGGAACTATTGTAAGCCTTGAATTTTTGCCACTGTTTTCTAAAAACAAAGAACCAAAATGAGTACAATAAAAAAGCAACAAAAGTACACACGTCAGTGAAAGTGCATTTGTTCATTGCAATAAGAAGGCTCCTATTAGAAAAGTACATACTGTGTTTTAAAGAGTTATTAATTTTTCAATATTGCGATTATACAATAATATTAGTATAATAACAGTATTTTAGGGGGCATCATCTTACACTTTTAAGGAAAAAATACTTTAAAATTATCCACTTTGTTATTCCATTACAGCTACATATATTTTTGGTGACTTTAAATCTGAAGAGTAATCCCTGCAGTTTTCTTGGCAACGTTTTTTCAGAAGTGGTTTACCACTGCCGCTTTTCCAGGTCTGAGAGAGATAAGGCCCAAGGCTACCCAGCTGAGTTTGTGCCTCAAGTGAGAAGAGCTCATGGTCTCCCGAATTCTAGCCTGATGTCTTAACCAAACTGGTTCTCTTCATGTGGATTTACTGAGACATAAAGAGAATAAATGCATCAACAATGTCATCTAACGTGTGATGTACCAGTATGAGAGAGTCACTGTCCCCTTAGTTTCGGTTATTAGTTGTACCGCTCTTAGCTTTGATAACTGCATCCAAATTGTTCAGTCCTTCACATCACTAAGTAGGAACATTAGCCAATTCTCCATGGCAAACTTCTTCATTTCAGTTAGCATTTGAAGGTTTTCTAGCGTGACACATAAACTTCAGTGCCTGCTGTAACATTTGTCTGGTGTTTATGACTTTGGTATTTTTCATTCTAAAATAATTAGTTTGTTTTTCTTTATCCATGTTCTTGGAGACTTACTTATATGTTTGGGATTACTACCTCATAGTTTCCACTTCATTTAGGAGACAGAAGATCTAGTATTCTTCTGTGAAATCCTCCGAAACAAACAGAATTCCCCTTCCTTTAAATAATGACACATCCAGATTCTGAACCAGCAAAGTGGCCCTAAACTATGACAATACCATCTCTATGATCGGATGTGGTATGATGTTGTAGAATACCATGCTTGGTTTCTAATAGCCATAACCTCATGTAGCTTGAAAAGTTGTATTTTTGATTCATTTGTCCACAGAACATTGCTTCACAAGTCTAGAGAGTCATCCAGATATTTTTCTTCCAAACTTGAGATGAGCATTCATGTTCTTTTATGAGCCATGACTTCTGTCTTGCTATTCTCCCATGAATTTCATGTTTTCTCATTTTGTTTTCTTTTCTTGATGTTGGAGTCCTATAAACTTATTTTAACAAAGATTAGAGAAGACTGCAAGTTTCTGGATATTGTTCTGGGGTCCTTTGTGACTTTCTGAACAATTTTATGCTATGCTCTAGGAGACATTTTGACAGGATAGCTGTTCCCTATTGTTCCAAATCTTTTCATTTTAAAACCATATCTCCGACTATAGATTGGTGGATTCCAAAGCTTCATATAAGATTTTGAAATTTCTTCCAGAGAGAGAGATATCAATGTTATTTCTATGGAGATCTTCAGAAATTTCTTTTGAATAGGGCACAATGTACCACTAGGAAAAAATAAAGTTTGTGTAAAATACATAAAGCTGGATCATATCAGCTGACAATTTACTGAAGTATTTGTTGGTCCTAATTAACTCTTTAACTACATCAACCAAATTAGAAGGAGAGGGATTAACTTTTTCACTCTGACAAATGTCAGATAACTCTATAAAAAAAATAAAAAAAAATTGAAACCTTTGGGTGATTTCTTCACTCAAATTCCCTTTTCATGTGTAATTTTGATAAAATCGGCAGCAGAGATATGCAAAAATTCAGAAAAATCCAGAAAAAAATATATACTTTTTCACATAATTGTACATTAAGCACAAATACATAATCATCAGATATGGTTATCCCAGAGAAAAAATAAGAGCATTTTAAAATACAAACAATTCCAAAATGTATCTGAAATTTTAATGTAATTCATCTTTGAAACTTAAAATGGGCATTTTTCATTTGTCAACTTACTGTTCCTAACCTGAGCTTTGAAGTAACTGAATTTGGGATCTAAGCCATTAACAAGTGAAATTTGGCAATGGGTTTTGTGGCCAAATTTCAATAGCAAATGAGAAGGATTTGAAGGGGCAATCAAAGTTGTGCAAAATATAATGAGAATTTTTTGCTACACAATTCTTAAAGAATGTTGATATACATCTTTTGAGAATTAAAGTATAACTAAATCAATCTTGTAAGTTTAAATAGTCGCTTAAGGTCCTTAAGAGGTGCCTATGCTAAATGTAAATTTTGAGGCTTTTTCTTTGCACAACTGATTTTAAGGCAAATAATTTAAAGAAGTATGAACAAGAATTAATATTCTTGAAGAGCAAATTCTTCTGTTGAGCTTATAGAACTAACTATGAAGTATTTAAAATGAAACTTGCATTTGGAGACAATTGTTTTGCAATTATTGTCACATATAATTTAACCAAAATAGTCTGATGTTAGCACCAATTACGTTCATTTCTCAAGCATAAGAAGAATATACAAGTACAATTACAAAGGGCCTTTTCCCACTGCTGTCCATCCATCCCTTCAGAAAGAATATTGTGTGAAAGTTGCTGTTTTCACTGGCAGTCCTTATCTTATATTTATTGTCTCTGCTCCTAATCATTGCCGGCATTTGACTTCTCTCCAAAGCAGTGTTTCTCAACCTCAACAATGTTAAAGTATGTGGACTTCAATTTATTTATAGTTTATTTATTTATTTATAAATTCTATTGGCCAGCCCTCTTGCCATAAGATAACTCTGGGCAGTTTACAGACATAAAAAAATATATCTACCTTAAAACAAGAATAAATTAAAACCAAGAGTATAATCAAGGACACATGGGGAGTGTGACAGTCACCTGCTCCTCAAGCAGGCATCACAAGTCCAAGAGAACCCCCAAGTTGCAGACCAGAACTGACTGAGGCAGTGCCACACCATCCAGAGTCAAAGATGACAAAGTCCCAGATACTGGAGCTCCGGGTACCCAAAGGTATTCAGTCTTGCCAAGGTTCAGTCCAAGCCTGTTTTCCCTCCATCCACCCTCCCACAGTGTCCAGGCACTGCGAGAGAGCAGCTATAGCATCACTTGGGTCACCAAGAGTAGAGGTATAGAGTTGGGTGTCATTGGCATACTATAAATACCTCGACCTTTGGTGATGGATGATCTTGCCCAGTTATTTCATACAGATGTTGAAAAGAAATGGAGAGAGTATTGAGCCCTGCAGCACATCACAAAACAGCAGCCGAAGGCTGGATCTCTCTGGACCAATATCCAGAATTCTTCAGCCAACCATACTGGCTGAAGGATTCTGGGAGTTAAAGTCCACACAGCTTAAAGCTACTATGGTTGACAAACACTGCTCCAAAATAAAGGTGACAAAGCTTAATCGATTTTATACATCTTGAAGCTGGAGTAAGGGAAAAACATGACTTTAATACTAGTATAATGAAGGATGACTTAACTCCCAGATCAAATCTGTGCCACAAATAAGTGCAAGTAGGAAAAGACCCAATGTCAATCTGAAATCTTAGACACCAACTACATTATGTCATGTTACCATCACTGGGAGACACAGGTCTAGGAGCCTGTCTTTCTTGACTTGCTTTGTCAGATTTGGCATAAAAAACGGAGTTCCTATCTCCTCCTCCTTGTGTTGATACTTCTATGGGAGTCACAATGCGATCTCTTTGCTTAGGTGCTTCTATAGGAGGCTGCAACAAATACAAATCCCAGAATGATGGATTTATTTCTTTGGTGTTCAGAACTCTCTCTTTCTCTCTCCCTCTCTTTGCTGTGGAGTGCCAGTGTGGTATAGAAATTATGGAGTTGGATTGCAAGTGGGAAGACCCAGCATTAGTGCTCTTTTAGACACAGGGGTCTGCCTGGGTACGAAACCAACTGGGTGACATTAGGCCAATCATTCTCACCCTACAAAGGAGACAAGGGCAAACCACTTCCAAAACCTTGCCAAGAAATTGCAGGGACTAGTCAAGGCAATCACCAAGAGTCAATAATGATTTGAAGGCGAAATAAGTAAAAAGTAAAGTAAAACCATATAGAATATCAGCTCACAGTCCTGTGGTAACAAAAAGAAATGAACTGGAGAATCAGAACATATGGCACAGCTCTTTCCTTTATTAGAAAATATCAATTTTTAATGACCATTTCTTCAGCAATTGTTCAAAGTACAAGGGACTGAATGATTTTTATACCCTGTCCTCAAACTTCGGGCTCTTACTGTAACCTAAACATGACCTCCAACCCCTTCTAAGGTGCTTGCCACAAAGAAGAGAGGTCAATCTATTCTTCAAAGCGCCTGAAGGCAGGATAAGAAGAAATGGATGGAAACTAATCAAGGAGAGAATCAACCTAGAACTAAGGAGAAATTTACTGACAGTTAGAACAATTAATCAGTGGAACGACTTGCTCCAGAAGTTGCAAGTGCTCCAACACTGGAGATTTTCAAGAAGAGATTGGATCAACCATTTGTCTGAAATGGTACAGGGTTTCCTGCTTGAGCAAGGGGTTGGACTAGAAGACCTCCAAGGTCCCTTTCCCTTCCAACGCGGTTATTCTGTTCTGTTCTGTTTCCCTGCACTCTGCAGCCCCTCCTATTCTGCATTCTGCCAGCACTGAGCTTAAAGTGGTGATGAGCAGGAGAGCCCAACACCCTGTATTCTGCATGTATGATAAGGAAGAAAGGTAGGTCGCTACATCAGCAAACTAAGAGAGGACACAGAGTAAATCGTTAACTCTATATCTACACCCTACTGCCCAGGGTCAATTGGTCATATGATGCTGAAGAATTAATGCCATTAGATTTGGACAAACAGCCAATTCCAAGAATGATACTCTTTCTTGTATAAACTGCACTTATAACAAATTGGCTGCTAGTGAGTTGATGTATTTGACTATTATATTTTTGGGATTTACCAAGATTTTGCTTTTTGCACAAGGGAAGAATAACATTTGTGCTGTGATGGTATGGTATTATATTTCATAATACATGATATGAAAAAATAGTAGAGTAGTAACTAAAAATCATTTAGACTAAGAGTTTGCCCATATAAATTTAGCTCAACTGCAAGACTTAATGGAGCTCAAGCAGTATTCAGAGTTAATGTTACATACACACTGCATATTTCATAGTATTTTAAAACAAATTCTTACCATTTTCATAGGAGGCTTCTCTGGAGGTTCTGGTGAATTCAAAAAATTCCTAAAATGCAAAGGACAATTTACCTCAATAATTATTTATAAATGTAACTGTAAATATTATTATTGTAATTATCTTTATTTAATAGAGTAAGAACTACCATTCAGATTCATAAATAACTTTCAGATTAGTTGGTCACAAACTACTATAATTTCAGTAGTGAGCATGAGAACATTTTTTAAAGAAGAAGAAATGTGAGAGAATAGAAAACCTTTCAGAGAGGTCTTAGGATTTAAGAATTTTCAGTAGCATAAAATCTTTTATGAGCCTTGGCTAAGGGAAAAAAATCAATAAAGCCAGGATTAACATTAAAATGGTTCAAATTTAGTTTAATTAAATTAAATTTAGTATAATTATTCATCACATATTCCCTAGACATTTATCAGTAGGTCACATTAAAACTTTCAATATGCTGACATCTTTTGGCAGAACTCTGGAGTTGTACCCCAAACATTTCAATATTAGACATTGTTAACTCCTAATTTAAGGGCAGGATCTAGTTTTCGGACCTAAAATTTCTTCCTAGATTTTATCTTTCAGGTAAATGAAATTTATTTACTGTTAGATACTGTCCTGAAAGCACTTCATTCCCGGTTTTGTTTTGTTTTTTCCTTGATGTGAAACAATTCAGACTGCTTGCAACCTAAACTGTTACTTTTCAGGATGGGCTGAAGATAAAGGAATAGAACATTTCAGATCCCACAAAGTTCTGAATGAAACAGGCCAGTTTCAGAGCTGGACAACTCCCAGGACTCTGCAAACCAGCTCCAAATTGTAGTTTGGCAATTACTTTGAGTAACTGTCAAGTTGCCCACAAAACATCATGTTCTACAGAACTCTGGTAATGTCTGGAAGGGAAGGGAACATTCTGGAATGTTCTGAAGCCATTCATTGCTGAATTATTAAGTTTAACATGCCCTTATATTATTATTACAATCCATCCATAACTTTATTTCTGGAATTTCTCTTCATATGGCCTATAGGCACAATTTTCCCTAGATACTTCCTTTGTTACCCTTCATTGTCTCACCTGAGTTTTTTTAAAGTTTAATTTAATAAATAAACAAACTGGCATGGTGTGGAGTAAAAATAGCATTTGCTAATCTCATGTTTACTTACAGCTATGTATTTCAGCCCCACAAAAGTTTCACTGAGAATGCAGAAATTATCTTGTGGAATTAGTTCATCTTATTGATATTTTATGTTTTGCATGCCTAGGAGTCCTAGTCTATACCTGAAAAATGCTGAGCCAGATCAATTAAAATGCTTTAGGCTGGATATACTTGTAATTTAGTCTTCCTAACAGTTTTCTAACTACCTCATTAAGTAACTACAGCCTTATCTCCACTCCTCTTGATTTCAGTCCATCAACATGCACATATTTCTAGACGCTATAAACTAACTTTGTATTTGTTTGGCTACTTTTATCAACTTTATTCTTTTTGGAAAAATATATGATGATACTGAGAAGCATGAAAACATTTGTGTAATCACCAGCTTATAAAGAAAAATACCCACTTCCCATATTCTTTCCTCAACTTACAAATGTCACTTGATATTGAAACAGTTACTTATATAAGCTGCTAATTTCTTAATCAATTTCCACTATTTCATGACATTATCTGTATAGTGACGTTAAGGAGGCCCCCAATCTAGAAGAAAACATGCTTGCATACTTTT
>JANHJO010005497.1:200815-211954 GCA_032468235.1 Pseudoxyrhopus heterurus | reverse complement strand
CATCCTTCTGAGGTGGGTAAAATGAGGACCCAAATTGTTGGGGGGAATATGCTGACTCTGTAAAACCGCTTAGAGAGGGCTGTAAAGCACTGTAGAGCAGTATATAAGTCTAAATGCTATTGATCAAGCTACTAAGATAATCCAAATAAGTTAATAATATATTTCAGAGTTTGGACAAATTCTAAACAGAATATGACTAAAGTAGAGAACTCAAGAGCAAATCACTAATAATCAAGCATACCATTTCCAAAATATCCACTCTAACCTTGCCTCTCTGAAACATGATAATAGATGATTAAGTAATTGCAATCAGAGAATGAGTCAAGAATGGCAACAAACCAGCTAATATTTATAAAATAAGGACATAGGAAATAACAGAAATAAGGTCTGTTACTGTCCTCCAAATTCTACATTCTGTTTATGCAAATTAGACCCATTTTCTTATGAAATATTTGCTAGTTTTTTGTTGGTGTACAGCAGGGGTGTCAAGCTCGCAGCCCGCAGGCCGGATGCCTCATGCGCTGGCCATGCCCACCCCATTTTAGCGAAGGGGGGGAAAGTCACGATATATCACGCGATGACAACATGACAATGTGAGTTTGACACCCCTGGTGTGCAGGTATCAGTATGTTCTAAGAAAATGAAATTTTATGAGGAACTAAAAGTAGAGAAGCAGAAAATGTTTCCAGGGTCAGTATCCAAGAAAATTAGAAAGATATACTTAGTATAGCAAATAAGATTTATGTGGCTCCTTATTGGGAATTCTGTGGAAGGATTGTTTATGACCATCCAAAGCCCTCTATGGTTGTTTGCTTAAGTGGCAACTCAAATGATTGTTTCATTATTATAGGCCAATTGCCCCAGACTAGGAAAAGCTTAAGAGAAAAGTTGGCCTATTTCACTAAGAGAATGCAAGCTCACTAACAATTACTAGAATGCCAGCAGATCAATAAAAATGAAGGAATGTCTGACTTATTTATGGGAAGAGATACGGATATTACCTTTGAGGCCTGGAACCAGAATCTGAACAGAGCAGGATTCATCTGCAATATGCTGAGCATATCCAGATCTTGGCAGAGACAGGAATGCAAGGCTAATTACAGAGACAAAGAAAACCAGATCACTCTTCATAATGAGCTTGTCCCTTACTCCTAAAAGGAGGAAAAATGAATAAACCATTAACAGGAATTCTAAATACTTTGGACAGTTCTAATTTGTTCACTATCTTCTAAGGACACAATAACTTTTACAGCATATTAAAAGATATCTTTAATATATGATAGCTTGCTTAAGTTGCAAAGTTTGTCACTATTTTTTGGTAATATATTTTATTGGGAAGGGACACTCAGGTTTCAGCAGAGTGAGAGTCTTTGCAACACAAATATATTTTCCCCTAGATCATAATCTATATTTAAACTGACAGAAAAAAGTTTGGCTTGGTATAATTGTTCAAAATCTGCAGAAAAAAGGGGATGGTCCTTCATACACACTCGCAAAAAAAGATTGGAAAGAAAAACCTAATTTAGTGCATGATGAGAGTGATCTACATAAAGGTTCCCTGGGGAAGTCATGAACACATTTCCACAGTGCTGAAAAAATTCAATTGAAGGAAAAACAAGAATCTTTGGGGAAAATCCCAGCTCCAAATGATATGATGGGAAAATGTATAAAATTGCCTTTTCCTGCAATTTTAAGTCAACTAAGAGAAAGAATAAAGACTAAGATCTTGTTTTTGAATGAAGCAAAAGCACCTGTCTCTAGAGTTGTGCAAGAAAAAATGGCAACGCATACTTCAGTTTTCAGTTACTTCTATCCATCTTGATTAGTTCACATAGCATGCCACAAAGACAGGATCACTCTAGCCACTGGGGAAAAAGGCAAGAACGCTCCTTTTTGTCCTCTTTTCTCAAATTTTATAACACACTTGTAATTTTGTGATATTACTGAGCTATCTTCTAAGAACAGGGCATTAAGAGATTTGTGTGGGATTTTCAAGGATGGCATATAAACTTGTGGGCAATACAATTTCTTCTCAGTAAAACTATAAATGATATAATACCTACATTCTGGCATTGCTAAACTAGTATCAAAGCTAAAATTTGATCTATTATTCATCTTAATTTCTGCTCAAATATTTTATATGTGGGCTAGGGTATACATAACAGTATAAATATACCAATCCAATAATAACTTGATTGTTACAATATGCTTAAATACAAACCAACCACATTTTAGTCTAGCTAGTACATTAGCTAAACCTTGTAATTAATGTATCAAGTGCATATCATTAATTTATAATTGAATGTCTGTCTTGTAAACCAAGAAAGCTATGTTAAATAAGGATCAACATGGATTAAGCTGCTGTGAAACACATTATATGGATTCAGCAAGCTCACTTTCATTGTGTAAGAACCCAACAGCCTTAGATATTAAAAATAAAATAAAGCAGCATAGGCTAGCTGACAAAGATAAGAAGCAACTCTCCTTTTTTGAATATTGCTTTTTTAAAATTGCTTAATCTCTTCATTCTTTTCTCAGGTTAGTGAATTTTATCAATTGTAGTAGAGTTTCAGCGCAACTTGGCCTTTCCTGACATCAGCCTCTCATATGTATCTCATATCACACTCTATGCAACATATCATGAGGGTTGTGAAAATACATGGTTGTGCCTATCAGAATTGACCTATTCAGCTAGTCTCCAAGTACAAACAGATGTTTGTAGACATACAGCTCCAGAATTTACCTGTGTTTTGGACAGTGGCTTGAAATGTTTAATGTAAGTATTGCAATTTTGCTTTAATAAATTTATGTATTTAATAATAATAAATTATTAATAAATAATTTAATAAACCTGTAGGAGGATGGGGAAAAAGGATATGGGAAGAAACAAAGAATTCTATTTTCTCTGTAATTTATTCATCTCCACACTATTTGTTCTTTTGTGAACTGAAAAGAGTTCTGGAGGTCGGAAACATATAATTCATTGTGCAAATTTGTTTGCCTTAGAGGGAAAACAGTCAGACAATTCTCAATGCCTAAGAAACAGTTGCAATATTTTAAATTCATCCTTTTCTGTGATCGTCTGTTTTCTTATTTTTTTTTGCTTTTCTTCATCTCCATAACATTTTCCTACTTTGCCAATCCATCTATTTGCATTTTTCATTATTTTCAAAGCTCTTTCACTTTCTGTTTTTGTTTTTTAGATTTAGCCGTCCTGTTTTGTTCCTTTTCCTTGAAATAGACTTATTTGGAAATAGCACTTAATTTTAGCTAACTGTACCAAAACATTGGTCCACATTTTTTTTTTCCAAACCAGGGGGAATCTATTCCAAAAATTGGTTAGCAATAGTAATATAGTACAATAAACTTGCTTGTGAGAACACACAGGGTATCTCACATTCAATCCTGAGTGATCACAAAGTACAGTCACAAACTTGAGGTCAGGGTTCAAAGTTAGAGACTATACATTATAGGCTAGTTGGAAGTGATAATTTTATGATTTGCCTACTTGAAGAGGACTGGTTTAGGGAAGGATGCTCTAGATCTCTAGCAGCTGCTTGAGCGGAAAAATTAAATTTGGACTACTATATTTCATATTCTTCAACCAACATTTTATAGTCCATATTCTATACTCCTTAGCATTGTGGGCACACATGAGAGGGAAAAATCGGAGCTGAACATTTCAATTTCAGATATTGTACAAGTTGTGAAGATTATGCTTTGCACTTTTGTAGCATTTTATCTGTCCTTAAATAGCTCCTCAAAAAAAAAAAACACTTTTCCTTATGCTTTCTGCTACACACTCTGTACCAAGAAACAACTCTTTTATAATAGAACAGTGTAAAATAAAAAATATACTCCTATGAAATCCTGTACACTGTATAAATCAATTTCAGATGTTCAATAACTTTTTAAATGTAAAGACATGAGCCGGTCTGTATTCTATGACATTAGATGACCTACATTGCAGCAATTCCAAACTGATCTCAACTCAGCCCTGATCTGAAATTCAGTAGACTCCTTTTTATCCAGTTTCCATGAAAAAAAAAAAATCTTAGCAGCCTACTCTCTTTTAAGCCAGGATTTTGGCTGGCATAACCATCTTAGCATCACCTACCTTAGATTTGCTGAGAGAAGAGGCGCTGTAGCTGAGCTGCTGACTGAAAGGGCACTGCACCACAGATGGCCCTCATTGCTACTATTTACAAAAGTCCGATAGGTTTTAATTTGAAGCGGGCTCAACTGCTGCTCTTCAACCATCCAGCAAATCAGGTCCAACCATTTGCAAGCGTTATCTATAAACAGCTTCCTGTTTGAAACAGCTCAGCTGTCCAGCAGGACGTTAATTAGGAGCAAAATGTGTGGGAACGCGGCAACAACCCATGATATAAATGGCTGCTTTTGGCAGGGTGCATTTTTGGGAATGCAGGACACTTCTCTTTTCGCCTCTCTTGCCTTCCCATGAAAAAAAAAGCCTCTTCGTTAACTCTTTCATGTCTAGTGTCAGATAGCAGGCATGTGAATAGGATCCTAGTAGAGCAAAGGTCTTCTTTAGTGCCTTGCTTGGATTTTGAGCTGGATATTCAGAAAGACTGTAAGGACCCAGAGCTAAGACATGCCAGAAACCTTAGTGTTACACATAAGAGTGGATGAATTCTACCGAGTGTGATTTTGACTAGAGTCAAGAATCTTTAGCTCATAGGAAAAATAACCTCATGGACAGAAAGATTCTGCACAGGTCCTTTTTTAACACATTAACTCATTATATACAGATATTTTTAAACCCAATAACATACCTATTCTAAATTGGCAGAGTCCTGGATACCAGGTCCTCCTTCTGCAGGAAATACGATTTTATGGATTATTTCAGAAAAGGTCCCTGTCCCTTGACAGCCTGCTGTATAAAGCCTCAGTAAAGTGCCCCTAGTCTGGCATAGACTACATTAGAAAACTTCCCCACTTTTCCCCACTCCAAAGCAACATCAGCCTAGGACAGAAAGACACTTTCTTGATATTTTATGCTTCTCCAAGGTAGGCAATCTGAACTTTCTGCATATTTTCTCGAATCCCTGCTGAACATTACTGAAAAATAGTGTGCTTTTTTCCAATATTGAAACAGGAAAATTTCAACAACTATTACCTGTCCTAAAATAGGCTTAAAATATTTTTTTTAAATTGCCAAAGCCCATTAAGAACCCTCCAGAATTTTGCCCCAAATCATATTATAGCAATATTGTTTCCACTGTGGATCCTGCAAGCCCAACTGTTTATGGGAACATCCACCAACAGATTGCTAGTCTACCTAAATATTGCTTACATCAAACAAGTGTCCTCTTTATAAATCTTTATAAATTTTAGATAGGATTTTTGTGCCTTATCTCAGTAAATTTACTGAAATAAGGCTATCAAAATCCTATCTAAAATGTATAAAGATTTTTATATTAAACATTTAAATTAGACATCCTTGTTCATTCCTGTCTTTATCTTAAACCCACATGGGTTTAAATTGTTAACTCCCTAACAATTTATACAATTGTGAACAATGAATGGCATGCCAGACTTGTAGCACTTAGTTCACAACTTAGTCTTGAGAAATTGATACAACATTGTAGAAGAAAACATTGGAAATTTTCTTCATGAAGAAAACTGACAATTGTGTCCATGCATTCACCTGGACTTGTGTTCCACTCAGGGGAATCTTGGCATTTAATAATTTCATCTATCCCAGTACAGATTAAGACAGTCAATAGCTATTGTTTCAAGTTCACTGTTTCTAAACATGAACTTCCAAGTTTATGTAGCTTTGTCATTTCCCTGCAGGGGTGTCAAACTGGCGGCCCACGGGCCAGATGTGTCACACGCAGGCCATGCCAACCCCAGCTCTGCAAAGGCAAAAGTTGCGATACGTCCCGTGACATTGTGACGTGGTGAGTTTGACACCTGTGCCTTAATGCATGTTCAAAAAAAACAATAAATGGGGTTGTTTTTTGTAAAGGGTATATAGTCCCAGAGCAAATGAATAGAGGCACAGCAAACCCACATTCTCGCCTTTCTCTTCATAAAACAATGTCTATGAGAAGCTACTACTGAAAATGAGGGAATGAAATCTCCCTTTTTCCCTGTCCCTCAGCAAATCTTTGATTTTCATTATTCCTGAATACTTAATGAAAGGTCTTATTGGACCTCATCTTTCAGCAGCTATTGTTTCTGGAGACAAAGGAAAAAGCTGCAGCCAAACCAGGTAGAAGCTGCTTTGGGACTGATGATGTCCACAGATTATTTTGATACTTCAGATGGTTTTCCATTAGAAATGACAGGTTATGAATGTCTATATTAATCATTTGCACCTGAACTATTCAAGAATCCGCTTTGGCAATGATTTGGGTTGTCTAATAAATAGAAATTACTTCAGCCATGGAGGGACAGGGCACTCTGTATGAATTAAAAAGATGCCAAAGGTTAGAGAAGTTGACACTTAGAACATGAACAAGTTCAACCTAGCAGTGTAATTTTCCACTGTAAAATACTCTGCAGAATTATCTTCTGCAGACACATTATTGACTAGAGCTGAAATATGTGATGAAACAAAGCCTTCAAACTAAAATTAAAAAAAAAGTTAAGTGAAAAATAATTAGAAAGTTTATGACATACATTGGCCAGTGATAAAAAAAATATATAGAGAATACTGTAACGGGCAAATTGAAGAAAGCACTACAGCATCATTTTTGGTAGGGGAAAATGTCTTTTTTAAAACAGATTGTTCAGAATGTTTTAAACACAGATATGGTTAGAATGTTGAAACTTCAATTAATTAAAATCTGCTAAGTGAAAATGAAATTGTACCAGTTCTGAAAAAAATTCCATGACAACTACCTCTGAAAAGTATAAATGCAACTAGGCATTGCATTCAATCCACCACTCCTATGTAAAGAAAAACTTTAATATGCAATTAAAACAAAGGATTTGACAAAATACAGGTTTGTTAAGAAAAACATAGTCAAGATAGAATTGGAGTATTTTTGTTTCATAGATTGAGCCAAATGAAGGCATACGGAGTATAAAAATTCCATGGCTCAAGAATTCGATTTTTTTATGTAGATTCTTGATTTCATGCCTTGAGGTTTTTATAAAAATGGTAAGGTCAAGTGAATACTATGTAGCAGACTCTTGGGTTCTATGCTGTTCCCAGCAGAGTAATTAAAACCTCAGGCAGAAAAGAGACTTCCCACAATGCCATCAAGAATTTTGTCTGTAGTGTATTAAGATTATGCTACTATAATCACAGTATCACTGTTAATGATCCAATGAAGTGACAAAATTTTGCCCATTTTATAATTCTGTTGTTTTAAAACGATCACTTTAATGGGGAAAAATGTTGCAAGCGATGCTTTTTATATGTTGCTCACACATCTCCAGCAGTTCCCATGAAGTCTAAAAACGTACCAGCTGACTGAGCTCGCAGTTTCTTTTGGCAGTGGTTCTGGGAACGAGGACAAGTTCACTTTGCAGTGTATCTTTCCTTTCCCTTTTTAAACCTCCATATGCACACAGACACAAATGTAGGTCTTTGATCACTCAGGGAGGTCAAATAGGATAAAAAAATAGACCAAAATAATCTGCAATTATGAGAATTCAAATGCAGTTTGTTTAGTTCACATTCTTCCAAACAGGAACAAAGCCATCACAAGCATCAATTTTTATGTTTCTATCCACAATTGACAGATACTTTATAGCAATTAATCTTTGCAATAAAGCCCTATAAATAAAATAGCCAACGTTCATTAAAATGCTGTGGGAATTTGTTATATGAGGACTGCATACTCTGTGAACTTTGATAGTGAATGACAGGCACTGAAGTCTTTTTTTTAAACCTTTCACTACCCCAAATTAACTTAAGCCTAAAAAAATCTCATATCGATAGGTGAGGATTTCTCAAAACATTAAATATAAATCCAGAAACAAACATGACCTAAGAGGCAACTGAATTGTGCAGAAGGGAATGGTGGAGCTACCTATTCTTTAGTATCTACCTTTTGAACTTGAAGAATTCAGCTTGCTTAATATTTCAAAACCATGAGTCTTTTATTTAAATAAGGTAACATCTGACTGTATGTTCTCAAAAAAGCTCTTTGAAAATTAGGTGAATAGGTTACCACACGGAGTGATTTCTTCCCCTTCTCTGGGAGTTTTGAAATGTATCATCTATTGGTGATGTAGTGAATCCTATTGCGTGCAGAGGATTAGACTTGGGTGACATCTTAACTCCCTTCAACTCTATGTTCCATTTAAATAGAACAAAGCAGGGTGCCATTTTCACTAACATCTCTGTGAGTTGATGGAATGCATATATTGTAATGTGCTTGGTTTCCCTCAAATGCAGAATATATAACATAACCTGTAAGTCAACTTTTAGGTATTTTCAAACAAAAAGAAACTTTTTCTGCACCCTTTAAATCAGGGGTCTGCAGTTCCTGGGCTATGGCTTGTTTGGAATTGGGCTGTGCAAGCAGCAGGCGAGTGCACAGCTCCATTTGTGTGAGTGACAAGCATACGCACCACTTGTGCAAATTTGAGTTGTGCATGTGCCTCCACTCACATGGAACCATCCCCTCCCCTCTGCTGGTCTGCCAAGCTGGAAAGGTTGGGGGTTGCTACCTTAAAGTCCTTTACATTATAGCCATGCATGTATCCACTCAGAAGTTCCAAACTCAGCAGGCAAATGGACATAGGATTGAAGTTTTACACTTTTCAGGAAAATTAATTCCAAAACTTTAATGACACCCTGCTTAACTTCAATCACTCTTTTAAATTTTAAGAATGTTCACATATGATTTATCTGTAAAAATGTACCTATAACCCAAAAAGATCATTGAAGTATTAAATGTATCGGGTTGTTTTAGTCCAAATTGCTTTAGTATTCTTCTAATCCAGGATATTAAAAACATTTGGCATAGCCAAGTAATTTAGAAATATGTTTAGGTGACATTTATTGGTGGCAAACCAAGACATGATGAATTTGTTAACCTTTCAGGTTCTTTCATTACAAAATCCTGGAATATTAAATTTTCAGGATTCAATATTTAGATGTATGCTTTAATTTTCAGTATAATTTAACCCTCTTATCTCCATTTTTGGGATACTTAAAATTAAAAGATAGGTTTTTGATATTTTATGTTAAGTATCATAGACGTTCTCTGGCTACCTTGTCACTCAATAGGAAAAATCAAACCCAGAATTCTATTATTCAATAGGTGCCACAATATAATGATGGCACAATGGAAGTAATTGTAATCATGATTTTCAGTTATGTACTTTGATCAGGTGTAAATTTCTTACCAATGTCATCTTTTCATCAACAATCAAATGTATAGAAATTTTAGTTTCATACTTTTTTAAAAAAAAAAAGCATGACATTAAAAATATGAAGAATTAACTTTTATTAATTCATATATAGTTTTTGCATTTTACAGCTGAAATTCTGGAAACTCAAACACAACATCTTTGCCCGTCAGCTTCTTGTATACACCAGAAAATGTTTCAACCTGCAAACAGAATAATGAATGAAACATCAGCAAAAATGGAAAGCATAAAATATTAGTGATACTTTACATTAAAGAAAGAAAACTTGACTGGAAAGGATATGTTAAGTCTGAAATTAAAGAAATATATATGGTATTACCATATACGATTTTAAAAAACGTATGGCCACGCCCTACACTACTCTAAGATTAATTTATACATCACTGAACATTTATAGGAACAACACATTTGGCACAAGGCGTAAGCTATGGGAGGTGGCAGCACAGAATCAATGTTGACTATAGAAATCACATAGTTGAACCTGGCTGGTACTTAAAATGATAAACCACCAGAAAGCCTCCGGGATGTCAGCTACACCATGAAATAAAGTAGCTAATAAATGCAAAACAGAAATAACAAGGTACTTCTGTAATTTGCCAAAAAAATAAAATGTGTCCAGGTATTCACTAAGAATAAAGCTTGAAGTTGTCTCTACCTCTAATATTGTTTTATATTAAATTTAATATTAATATTTTCAAATAAAGAAACCATTGAGAGTTGACAATTGAAGCCGATAACCAAAAATATTTGATTTATATCTCAGAGTATTAACAATATACAAAGTCAGGATTTGAAGACAGGACGAAGCAGAATTTCCCTTTTTTACCCCCCCCTACCCATCAATTCAAGTTTCATCCTATGCATAATGGTTGTAGAGTTTCTATGACCTAGCTGGGGGAATGTATACTATGAATATCCATTAAAATAGAGATTATGCACAGACCTCTTTACACAAATATGACAGATTATGTATAGAGAATGTTTATTATTTGTGGTAGTCACATTCTAAAAAGTTGCTGTGAACAATGAATTAGCAAATACTGAAACCTCAGCTAGAAGTGTGGCAGCAAGTATTACATTTTGCAGTTACAGATAAATTTTGCAAGTAGACAAATTCACAAATATGAAATCCATGAATAAGAATTGACACTAATTTATATAGGGTCATTACACAAGTAACATAAATTAAATAAATATAAATTAAGCCATTTAGATGATCATTACACAAATTATGTCAATCTAAAACATGAAAATTCTTAAAAGGAAACAGCCTGAATCAGGTTTTTACCAAAACAAGGAATAGGTAGAAACTCTTATCTCCTGCCCAAGAGAACTGTGTCTAGTAGTTCATGTGGAACTGTGAGGTGGGGAATACAAGAAGTGCTATTATAAATAAATCTGTACTCAACTGCTGTTGCTGATTTCTTAACCTTTTCTGCAAAAAATTATCAGATGTTCCTGGATAACTGTCCATATTTAGTCTGGTTTTGGCCTGACCCACCGTTAGTTGCAATCTGCCTGACATGAAGTCCATTAAAATGAGATACAATAAAGTGTGGTTTTACTGCATATCTAAAGTCTTTTTTTCTTTTTTTGTAATCCAGGAACAGATAGTTCTGAAAAATTCTAGAATTTTTTTTCTTCCAGATTTTGTTATGTTTTTTTGGGGGGGGGAGGGGTGTTTCAATAAAGTAAATCATGTAAACCAAAAGCATTTTGAGCATTTGGACATATTCTAAATGAAATATTGAACACACTTGAATTTGGAACTGTCCTTTA
>JANHJO010005497.1:185039-199052 GCA_032468235.1 Pseudoxyrhopus heterurus | reverse complement strand
GTTTTTTTTCTTTCAAGCTTTTTCAGTCTTGTGCTGGAGGACATCCTCAGGGAATTTCTCTAGAATATGCACTAGTCTATGCATAGTACAGTATTTATATAGTGCCTGGTTATGTGTAGGTTTTAGTTAATTGGGGTGTTGGTGGTCGGCTATTAAGTCACTGAGTGTTTCCTTGTGCCACAGACTCCTAAGTAGCTGATAAGCTGGTGGTAAATCAGCACTCCCATTGATTGATAAGGGGCCCATTTCCCAGGCTTCAATCATTTCTTTGGCTATTTTTGTCCCTGCTCTGCCAACAATCTTAGTAGGTGCTAAATTGAATGTATTATTTTATACTCTTTGATTCTGTTCCCCAAAGTGTCATTGTGTCAATCAAATATTACAGTTTCAACTTACTACCGGTATTTATACAGCTGCCCATCTCATCCAGCATAACTCTGGGTGGTGTACAATAAAAGCAATCATTAAAAAAAATTGACATTCTACTTAATTAAAAATACATATCAGGACTACTACTAACTGCAGAGAGTTGTTATTATAGGTGATATAGCTATTTCACTAATTTACTTTCTTCTGATCCCCAAGCTTATTAAGACATCCATGCTTAATTTGTCCAGTCAATTATTTCTATGGCTGCCCATCTCAGCAAGTGAGCAGTCAGGCATAAAGGCCATAGATTTCTTGAGGAAGATGACAGGCTATTAAATAGACATTAGTTGCTGTTAACATTGAACTTTAAAAACAAAGTAAAGTCATTTAGTGCCATATTCAAATACTGAGCTCTTAAGTTCACCAGATAGTTTGGAGTCAGTCATATCCTTCAGTCATAAGTAACTGTACAAAGATGTTACAACAATTAAGAGAAAATATTGTTCCCAATATCTAAAATGCTTCTAAAAAGGAATATAAAGATTTACATGGAAATTACAGTAACCAAGTTTACTGAGATTCAGTTTCAAAGTAATATGTTTTGGGACTGTGAAAATCTCATCCCGTAGATGAGAAATAGCCAAGTTGAATTCATGAATACACTATATGTGTAGAGAGATTGCAAGACCTAAGTCACTTTGGTGAGATGGGCAGTGTAAACATGTAATAAAAAATAACATAAATAGATTTGTATTGACTATTCATAAGAAATTGTCTTCTAGAGCTTCCCCTATCTCTATCATATTCCTTTTTTTCAACTGAATGACATGTTGCTTTCTAGTATACAAAGTAACTTGAACTGTAAAATAGATTAAGCAAATATACAGAAGAAATTTCTCCAATTCTGTTTTCACAGTTTTAAAAAATATATCTTAAAGTCAATTTTAAAATCTAAAGGAAACCTCAAAAGAAGCTAAGATTTTCCATGTAGGGAATTTGTGGTATTGTAATTTAAACAATATGCTGCCCTTTTCTCACTGTATTTTGACAGGAATGAATGTAAAGAACAAGTTGATAAATATCAGCATGCCAGCTACAAGAAATTTGCAACAGAGAGAGAAGCTTGGGCTTTTATAAATGAAGAGTCAACAGAACCATCAGTTTCTTCAAGAGGTATACTATGCAACTTTCTAAATTTGAATAGCAGAAATATACAAATAGCTTTCTGATAAAGATAGTATGCTAGATGTTGTGAAAAGTAAGTAGGATGAGCTGTATATTCAAATGAAATTCACAACTTCAATGAACTGGTTGTATCTCCAAAAAATAATTTCAGCTGTATTTATTTCTTGATGTAGGCAGTCTGGTTTTTTCTTTAAATCAAAAATATTGCAATCATTAATGAGTCTTGTTTTATTCCCTTGCTTTTTAAAATAGAATTGATGGGTAAAACTTTAGAACAAAAATTAAAAAGTTACAGCTGAAAGAATAAGCGTTTTCCAATAATGCTTGCTTTCCAATAGCTAAAGTGGTCTGACAAATGTAATGCTATAGTGATAATTTTCCTCTGCTGGAGAAGTTAGAATAATAATTGACAAGTATGGCAATGGCATTGAAGAAATGTAACAGCTGTTGTGTAAGGATCAGCTTAACCCAGTTAGAGGGAAGGAAAGGAGGGGAAAAATTGATCCATGTTTATTATATTCGGCATAAGAAGAATATTTGCCAGGCTTTAAAGTTTTTGTTATTGCACCTCCCTGTTTCCTAAACTGGCCACCTCATAGAGCTGACAATAGGCTCACCAAACACTGCAGTTTTTGAGAAAACAATCAGGCAGAAAAATCTGACAAATCTATATTTTTAAATTTTTTTATTTAATACAGAAGGTTCTTCTATCTCGGACACCAAAGAGAGGCAATAAGAATGGGTAATTCTTCCTCTTCTAGGTTTTTGCCTTTGAACTTTGACAGTCCATGTGCCTATTGAGCAAATATCCCATTACTCTAAAATCTGGACCATTTCCTAATGAAGTTTATATTATGGTTGTTAGTAATATGCAAAATTTGAACAACATAAAAGAAGCTGAGAAATAACCATGGCAAGAAAGATATGCAAGCACCTATCTGCAGTCCTCTCTAAGAAAACTGGATGAAAACGGATGGGTGCTGGATTCGGCTAAATTGAGCAATAGTTTCTTGAGGAAAGGCTGGACCACTATCTCCTTCAATATTGGTATAACCAGTTCCTCTCACATCCATCACTATTGTATGTACCCAACCATGTGTCATCTTTGAGGGGGGGAGCTCGTCCAGCCAGGAGGCATAAGCCAAAAACACAATCACACAGTCTCAAGGACATGTCTACTCTTTCAGGACAGACAGGTTCAAATTCTTCCCAGATAATAGGGCTAGACAATGTCTTAAACACTGCCTGGAATCTGCACAGCTGCCATTCACCTCAGTGATTCCAAATTACTTTTTCCAACAGATGCATAGAATAATCCTTAAAGTGGCCTTGCAGATATCCTTAGTCCCTCCTTTCACAGCAGTGATTGAATCAGTAAGACACTGACTGGTAATCTATTGATGCAGAAGAGTGGTTTACCATGAAGTAATCCTTCACAAAAGCTTTCTCTTCCTTGGTCAAGTTCACTTTTTGGCTTCCACAAATAATAGTCTTAGCATCTCTACCACCATTTCATCTTTCAAAACTCCTCCAAAAACCAAAGGAGTCCAGGCTCTATGAGCAGCAAAAGTTGTTTTATATAAATAATCTTTAAAGGCATAAATGCATTTTAGCTTTCATAATCATTGGAATTTCCAGCCATTTGTACAGCATGTTCTGTTTAGCTGATCTCAAACAACCCAAAAACATGTTCTTGAGTAATGAATAAAATGTGTTCTCTTTTTACCAGACAATTGCAATAATATCAATTCAGCATCAAAATTAGATAAATTAAGTATGGTTCTAGCAATGAAGTTGCTTGCAGTGTCTGCAATGCTGCTTTCTGATGTTAGTGTTCAAATCATTGTTGGTAGTCAAATCCTATCTTTTAGTTACAAGTTAGGTATGGAAAATTGTGCATATTTTTTTCTATTAGATAATATTTGTGTTACCTTTCACCTTTGGATTAATAAATTGATAAAGAGAAAGGATTATCTCTTTAATGCTGTATATGGGAGTTATTCATATTTTAATATTTTTTTAAAAAAATTATGACACTTGCACAAATATTAAATAAGGAAAGTCTCATGTGACAAGACCTTTGGATGTATGAATTAAACCGATTAAAATGTTTTCATGAGGAACTCCAGTGATGTTCTTCAATATGAACGTTACACTTTCAATTTGATATTTGTATAATTTTCTTTTTTCTCTAAGGCCTTGGTGAAAAGCAGAACAGTCAGAGACATTGCATTAACAAGGCTACACACAAAAGACCATACGAAGAGCTTTTAGAGAAGAAATGTACAAATAAGCGTGTAAAATATACAGACGTTCCTTATACTCCTTCAGCAAATAAGAATGAATTCTTGTATACAGGTAACTCCTCTCTTTCTGCAACTTGTTATAGTGCCTTTGAATCTGTTTTGTCTTATTATTATTTTCTCTTGATGAAAAACTGTGTATCCTTAATTCTTATAGAAGTTTGGTACTAGTGTCTTGCATCTATGCCAAGTAACCATAAGAGATCATAAGAATTTGGGGTTTGAAGGTTGTAATTTTTTTAAGTATCTAAAATGAATACTAGGGAAGATAGAAAAAAACAATAATGCTAGCAAACAATCAATCAAGCAAATAAGGGGCAACATTTGCTTAACTATTGGGAATGAGTGATGGAATATAGTCTGGATTCCCAGGAAGGAGGGGCTACATTCCAGAGGGCCAAGAGGCAATGAAGTTTAAATAGTTTGGTTGAACTTCTCAGAGTATGCCTTTAATTATATAAGTAGTTGCTTTAGTTTGGCAATATTGATACCAGGCCCCCAAGAACCAAGGAAGTCATAGAATTACTTCTAAGCAGTTTCCTTTATTGCTCCTCACCATAGACAGAACTTCTAGGGAGGAGCTGTCTTGATCCTCTTTCTCCCAACAAACTAAACTTTGCTGCCTCTTGGCACTCTGGAATACAGTCCCTCCATCTTGGCAATTCAGACTATGGAATTGGAACAAAATGAAAAGCTTGGGGGAAGGGATGAAGGAATAGGTTTTGAAAATGGATTTGAGGGGAAGGAATTTTATCTAATTATAAATTTACATATTATTTTCCAGTAGTGGAGGGAAGTTATTCAAAGCTGAATTATGCATTTCTTCTACTTTAGCAGGCATGACAAAAACCATTTGAAAAAGGAATCCTCTGAGCTAGTTTTCCAGGCCAGGTCTATGACATCTCGGGCCTGCCATCTTGCCAGTGCCATCTCGGTGGGGGACAGCACCTCGGGAAACTCACCTTGCGACAACTCGCCCCTGTGGCACCTCCCTTCGCAGGAGGCAGCTGTCAGCCACGGCGTTGCAATGGGCCACATCTTTGGATCCAGGTCCGGCCTCCCATGGGTGTGGCCAGTCAGTCAGTTCAGTGTGTCTGCTCCGCACAGCTATCTGCAGTTGCTGCCTGCATGCGAAAAACATATCCTGCGTGCCGGGGAGGCCTTTTGCCTGAGCCGCATTAGGCTATTTTTTCCCCCCTGTGGGCCTTTGCAGGAGGGTGGCATCCATGCCAGTCTCATCTGTGCAGACCTCTCCTTCAATGTGTTTCACTGGACAGTGACCGTTTCCAGAGCGGGGAGAGGAGCCAAGCAGGGACAGTGACAGCCATCTGGCAACTGTCAATGACTGCTGCTTAGCCCGCCTTTCATGGAGCGGGATCGGCCTCTGAAGGCTTCCTCGCCTTATTTTCCAGCGCACCCTCCCCAACAGACAGCTGTGTGTAGTGGACATGCTCTGACCTGACCAGCCGATCACACCCACAGGATGCCAGATGTGGCTCGATCGTCTCCTGCAAAGGGAGATGCTGTGAGAAGCATGGCAAGTTGTCCCAGGGAGAGTTTCCCATAGCTATTTGTTCATGCCGAGGTGGGTGTGGCAAGATGGGCCCCCCAAGTTGTCCCATTTCATTCCAGGCCTTCCTGTTCCATTTACAGATTAAGACATTCCATTTTCCTTCTTGCATAATACATTTTCTAAGAGATCAGAGGGGACAGTTTCTACCCTGGAGTCAGGCAAGTATTCCAGAGGCTGGAATCGCCTGCCCTGGGGCTTTGTCCTTCAGTCAAGCTACTTTTGCAGGAGCTATGGACATCTTCCTAAGTGTTTGTCCCCCTATAATGCCCCAGATCCAGCTTAACATTCGTGGAATGTCTGAATTGATAGATGTCTACTGTGTGGTGCCATTGTGCATGGCATCTCAACCAAATTTGTGAGGATCTGAGGATAAGAGTGAATGGACCTCTGGAATGAAGAGCTGTGGTTTCTCTTCCATTAAAGATGGGATTGATCCTCTTGACCATGGAGTTCTGCTACTGGATTTAGGAAAATAATTATTTTCTGTGTCTGATCCCCTCACTTCTTCTCTCCTAGTTCCTTAGCATGCTTGCCAGACCATGGCCTAATATGTTTTTGCTATAAAAATGATCTTACCAAGAATCAGTGATTTTCACTGACTTTCTTACCTCTTATCATTTATAGGTTTCACTCCTGAAATCTTCATTTGGCTTCTATGTAAGGCACTTTGTAAAGTGCTGTTCAGGATCCTACAAAATAGGATAGAAATTTCTTATTGCTTCAGTCTGATATATTCTGGAACTAGTGACCCTATCATCTTGAAGCAGGCTATTATTATTTTTTCTTAATTCTTAGGCATTTAAATAAATCCAGCATCTATGGCTGGAGGCAATTCTGCTTCATCAGTTGCAGTTGGAGCTTTCTTTGCCTCCTCTCATCTAGTATAGGAGTCTAGAAAAAAAAAAGATTGGCATACTCTGTAAAGAATTTTTGCCATTGTTTCATCTCGAGTTTATTGTTGGGGTACTGAGTGTTTACTATAATCATCCTGGAATCAATCCATCTTCCTGAGCTTGCTGTGAATCTCAGCCTGCTCCTGTTACAGCAAAATCATAGTCCTCTCCACTAGAGTGCAGACATTGCTAACAATGTTCCTCTCAGAATTTAGCTACATGATCCATTTTCTCTTCCTTTTGCATTGCAAACTTTGGCTAAAGTTATATTCAGCAGGATGGTTTTTTCAACAGTATGTGATGTGCTGAGTGCCAGTTCCTACGGTACTTAATTGAAACCATGTTGTTTAGTCCTAGCTGCAGTTATCAACCTCCAATGTTTTAAATGGAAGTATGGAGATACTATTCCGTCTATGGATAGAGAGGGGGCGGGTCTGTGTTGATGAGACTTTTTCTTCCCCCCCCCCCCTCTTTTATAAGTATTTGATCGTGCCTGCGGTTGTGAGGAGACTGCAGCCTTAGATACATTCCTCCACATATAAAAGATTATTCATGGTAATTCCAATAGATCTGTTCCTCCAGAATTTTTTTTTTTTTTAGCATTGGCAATTTATCAGCTACGGTTTTCAATTTTGGCTTCCATTGTATAGTATGCTTAGATGATACAAAAGTTATAGCATTTTGTTAAAACTGGCTAAATATTGTATATCGTACTCTGAAATCATTTTATCATCTGTATTTAAATGCGGTTTCCAGAAACTATTTCAATGGTTTAGGAAATTTGACATCGTCTTGTGCTGTTTTAATGCAAATCTGCCTTTCTAGGAGATTATATAGTTGTTTACACGGATGGATGTTGTTCAAGTAATGGACGCCAGGAGGCACGTGCTGGAACAGGCGTATATTGGGGACCTGGTCATCCTCTGTGAGTAAGCTTTATTTTTTCTTTATGTCTGCTAGGAGAGGTTTTAGCAGGCATCGTGTCATCTCCACTATAGCTTTACCAACATATCATGCGTGATGAACTCTAAAAGAGGAGAGTGGATGTGATGTTTAGATAGAGAGGCTAAGAAGATATTTGGACAACCTTTTTAATATCATTTGATTCATGGCTGGTCATTGTGAAATTTCGAATCAAATTGGCAGTGCAGTTTTCAGAGTAAAGAAGCTCTATCAAGGGACCCCTGTCCAAAGCAGACCCTGGCCACACCTGCTTTTGAAATGCAAACTTTGCCGTGCAAAGCATAAAATATTGCTCAAACCAATAGAAATTCTGCATACCCCCTCTTAGCAGTTGCCATTCACTTAATAAGTGGTCACTATTGGCTGCAGATCGTGCCATTTTGCTTATGCCCAAATTATTACTATGTAAGTGAAGTGAGTACAGGTGGTTCTTGTTTAATGACTACTCGTTCACTTTAAAGTACATGACTGTTTGAATAACAGCAGAGGTGAATTAGGGAATGTACAACCAGTTCTCAAAGTTTCAGCCATCACAGTGACCCTGCAATCATTTGATTGCATTTCTGATGGTCGCAGTGTCCCGTGGTCAGTGTCCCGATAGGGAAGGTTGCCATATCCAACCTTCCCTATCGGTTTCCCACAAGCAAAGTAAATGGGGAAGCTTGCAGAAGGTTGTAAGCCATGGTCCTGTGACATCTCACTTAATGACTGCATGCAGTTTACTTAACAATAACCACTGGAACTGCCATTATAAGTTGGCACAGCCACCTGATTTTTCAGTGGACGACTGCATCACTTAACAATGATGTTGCCAGTTCCAATTACCATTGTTAAATGAGGACTATCTGTTTTGAAGTAATTATGTATATCAGTCTGACACCGTTTCTACTGCAACTACTGTTGTATGAAATCACATTTTGACTTAATGCTCTTTTCAATAATTTTGCTGTATGTTGTCCTCCACAGAAATAATAGTGAAAGACTTCACGGACGGCAAACAAATCAAAGGGCTGAAATAAATGTAAGCAATAACTGAATTCATGTTAAACTTCTGCAATAAGGCCATTCAAATTATTTAACTTTGCTAGGGATATGGTCTGACATTTTGTTATAAGGGATTGATCTGCCCTACTATAAAATGGGAAACCTCACTATTCATGTCTACTGTATAGGTAGTCTTCATTTAGCGACCAAACCAGTAACGTTACCAAACCAGTAACGAATTCTAAACGGATGTTTAGAATTATGATGGTACTGAATGAGTACAATGGCATTAACCATTGTCACATTGTCTCTGGTCATGTGGTCAAAATTTAGGCACTTGGCAACTAGCCTACATTTCCAACCATTGTCACATGATCACTATTTGAGACTTCCCGGCTGGCCCAACAAAATCAACAGGGAAGCTGGCAGGAAGTCACAAGACACAAGTTCCTGCCTAACCACCCACAGAGTCCTCACTTAACTACTGCTGTAAAAATGGCATCATAAGTCAATCATGTTCACATGGGGTCCTCAATGATTGCATTGTTCAGCAGTACAGTTTCTGGTCCCAATTAGGTTCGTTAAGTGAGGCCTGCCTCTTTATTATTAGAGCATTTCCTGCCAAACCTCAATATTTTGCCTTTATGCTAATCAGAGGTGTATAGTTCCATTTCAGCTCCAAAGGATCTGAACGGTGCAGATAATTGTGGTCTATTTACTCTGGTTTGGGGGCAATTTTTGCCAAGAACTAAAACTAAGTGGATGTGTTCCTCTTAGGTTTAGATTTCTGGTTAACTTTCAGGAGCAATAATTAGGGCTTATTTCTGAATTATCTGGCTATGATCCAAGTTTGGGGAAGGATTCTTATTCAGTGTTGATCTTGCTCTCAAACTTCTATCTACTATTGCTGGATAAAATTATTCATAGGGTTTTGCAGTATGATGCAGCTTTTATGGAAGATACCCAATCTTAAATTTTCCAATGACTGGCAGTTCTTCAGATGTTGTAGTCATGTCTGAAGGCAGAATAGGAGATATGTATCCAGTCTTTTACTGATTATACTAAAAGATCCAGCTTATAGTCTCAGAATATTTCTTAAATCTTCACTCACCATATTTAATATCTATGAGAGGTTTCCAAGAAAGAGGAGCTGAAAGCAAGTGTGATCATGGTAAGCTTTATGAAAGGCAAACATTTAGAGGAGTAAACAGGCAAGGCTCCCTGGGATAAGCACCAGTAGATATGTATGCAGTGTTCTGCCATGGCATGTGCATGTCATGGGATGGGTTTTGAAAGCTTTTGTACCCAACACATTGAGCATGAATCATGGGTATCAAACAGACTCGGTTAAAACTGTGTGAGAAACTAGCATCAGCCTGTGAAAGGCCTTTCCTGTGAACTTCTCAGTATCTCTGCACCTGATATTATTGCTCAGGCATATTCTCAAACCATGCTATGCTCTACATCTACTGTTTTTTAATACTAAAAGTTCAGTATGGTGTTAGGCTGGTTGTGTGAATGCCCACCTAGTATGCCCAGTGAAGTTGTCTTTGGAGATATTAGAGCTGACCGTGAGGACAAGTAATTTAATTGAATGAATGAAATATTTTTCAGTGGGCAGCTGCCTTTGAAATGTATCCAGCAATTTCATCTGGTTGAGAATGTCATGCCAAGGCTATTGTCTGAGGCTCAGTGCCAAATAGCACAAGGTATCTTCGTAGGCACAATTCAGAAGGGTTGGTTTTCTTCTACAAAATCAAACACAACATGGGATTGGGCTGTTTGAAAGAACACATTCCAGGCTTTAAGGGTACTGGAAATCCTACTGTCAGAGCATTTAAGAGATATAGTAGATAAGCACGTAAGAAAGGACGTTTTCAGTGGCTTCTCTCAGACATTTAGAGGCTAAAGAGATCTCGGTGATTCTGCCTCATTATGATTGTGCAGTGCTTCAGAGTCAAATGAACAAAGGGATGTGGATATACAAATAGAGCACTTGTTTGCAACACCTTAAATCAGTGGCATCTTTTCCTGGCATCACACACATGGCCTTTCACAGTTGCCGCACAATTCCTAAAACAAGATGCACTTTGTTTAAAAGAGTTGCAAACAAGTGCTTCCAGGCCCCCTTTTCACTTCAGATCTAAAATGCTACCTTCCTTTTCCCACAGGTGTTCAAAAAATGATTTTATTCAGATAGGCCCTGGGATGGGAATTTTACCACAGGAGTGGATCAGTATTAATGTTTTGAGTGTGATCTAATCCGCTGATGGATTTATTGTCATTGTAATAAAACTACAATTTCTTGAACTCAAAGGAATTGTAATAGTCACACAAGCATTCATTTCATCCATCTCCAGCAAGAAAATTCATGTCTAGTCACACCTAAGGATGCAAGAGCCAATGAAATATTTATAAGAAAACTCAGTAAATGTCATGGTAAATAGTTAAACATGGCTTACATCCTCAGTTCAACCCTGAGCTACAAACTTTCTCTTGTATCAGTATGGTTTACATCCTTCAGAGGGAACTTGCACATTTCTGTAGACAAAGTGTCCTGCACTACAATTGAATCGCAGCAATTTTGTGGGTTACAGTCCTAAAACTTAAATCAGTATTTATTCAGCTTCTTTACTCCTGAAGTATGTTCTCTAAATGTTTTCTTCAGGCAGCTTGCAAGGCAATAGAACAAGCAAAGAGTCAAAATATCACAAAACTGGCAATCTATACTGACAGCAAATTCACCATTAATGGTAAGCATTTTAGTCACTGAGAAATGAAATAGTCGCCTAAAATGATAATGGATTACAGAAGGCATGCATTCTCTTGTCTTACCAGACATGGTCAACATCCATTGAACTATTTTTTTTTCTGCAATTGAAAATGTTTGAAATTATTTTTCCCTTTGCTTTTTATTTATTTTTAAAGCATATCAACATAAATCCAAAAGAAAGAATATATAATATTCCTCCAAGGAGCTGGGATCTGAAATGTAATATGCTATGATGATTGCCCTGATGAAATTTTCTGTGTGATGTCATACTTAGCCCTTGTTGCGTGTCTTTTTATATTTGGGCAAAGATGGTGGCCTGTGTACAATGGATGAAATCCCTTGAGCATGTTCCAATGACCGGCACTGCTTTCTCAAACAGACCCATGGCCTCCTTTACATGTATTTAAACATGCAGCTCTTCTTCCTGTGCAAAAGAAGACAGCAAAAGGAGATGGCAGATATTAGTAAAATATGATGAAACAGAATGTATAGTTAAGGCAAGTATTCCCAGGACATTGAATGTGCCGGTTAAGTAAATACACGGCATATTCTGTAAATATAGCATTAAATTTTGACCATGCAAACTAGAATTAATCAGCCTTTCCATTGTGTAGGTAGAGAGGTAGTTCATAAACAGAAAACTAATATATATCATCAATATCATAAAACAATTATAAAAGAATCATTTTTGGCTATTCCCCATTATTTCGTTATGTAATGTTAAATACCAAATTTTTGATATATAGATAAGAAACATACCCATACTTTTAAAGTGTAGTGCTGCATCCAAGACAGATTTCTGAATATTACACTAAAATGGAACAAGTCTATGTCATATGAGCAAGCATCTCCTTCGTCTTATTATATATATATAGCACTGTATTTATATACCGCCTATCAGGGCTTGCAACCCTCTTATAATATTTTTGCATAATGAATTTGACAGACAATTGTTTTAAAGCATTCTTTTTGATGACTAATAAAAATGGGGGGGGAATCCTTTATTGAATTATCTTAATATTGTAAAAAACATTATTGCTAAAGACCATTAATCAAAACCAAACTCAAGTACTGTTTGTGATTTAGGAATTAGGTGCTGTGCTGCTGATGTATTTAGTCCAAATTGTAAAATCGAGAGGCTTTGATTGAGTACCAGTATTACTACCATTTTACAATTTTAGACAGCCAAAATTCCTTTTGCAACAGTTCAGATTATTCAAGAATTTGATTGGCAGTATTAATTCTCACATTAGTCCTTGAGTTCAGAACAGAGGTTGATTTATAGTTTCCAGACTGGAGTTACACCTAAATTTTAAGTTTATTGTGTGAATAAAGGTAAAAATTCTATTTCTATCCTAAAGCTTTTTATGGATTTCTCCATCTGGCCATCAGATTTTAAGCTGGGCTTGAGGGAGTTTTCACCTTTTTTTACTTCTGTCTTCAACCGTATATATTCTTTTGCCATTTCCTAAAGTATAATATTTTTAAACACTATAAATGTGTATTTTGTGTTTCCATTTAATTAACAGTAACAAATACTCTTTGTCAAGGTATATACATTGTTGACAGTAGAATTGGGATGAATGGAGGCTACAACTATTATTTCTCCTTTCTCTGTCTGCCTCCTGCCCCTCTTCCCACCATCACCATCACCCTGGCATGAGATTTGCCAGGCATTATGACCTGCCAGGATTGATCATCTTTCAATTTGCCTTCATTCAGTCCTACTGTATGGTCCGACATTCAGTGACATACTGAATTGCTCAGGCTGGAGATCAGATTATCACCAGAGCCTCAGAAAATGGATGAAAACGTAGCTAATGGTAACTAAGTAAATCAATAAATTGCTTCAGCTTTTGGAAGCAGAGGGTAGTAATGAGTTGATAAAGAAATTGTCTGAATAAACTTTTTATTTGGAGTCAGGGATTGAATAACTGCAGCGAGATGTCCAGATGTCAGGTTTGATATTAGCAATTCTGTTCTGACTCACAAGAGCAATTGACCTCAAACTAAATGATAGAGGATCACAAATCAAGTAGAACGCATATTATTTGTCTGAATTGCAATTACAAACTGGCCTGAGCCAATATTGCAATTACAAACTCTCTTTGAGCCAATAATAGGGACTACTTACTGAACAACGTTGGTTTATCGAATTGTTAGCCTCTTGGATCAGCTCAGTTACATGGGATTGTTTCAGATGGAGACGCAGAGGAGAATTTCAGCAGATGGCCCCAGACGTTCTGAAGCAGGCATCCAAATTACAGTCTCACGGTAGCAATCACTTTTTTTTGACAGGTATGACAAACTGGATCCCAAACTGGAAGAATAACGGTTGGAAAACCAGTACAGGAAAAGAAGTAACAAACAGAGAAGATTTTGAAAGGCTTGCTAAGCTTTCAGAAGGGATGGACATCCAGTGGGTAAGTGATGTTCTTCTAAAAATTGACTGAAGTTTTAAAGAAATTCACAGACGGCTGATTAAAGTAGCTATGATCAATAGCAACATGTAAAATGAGTTATGTCAACCCAAATGAAAGAGATTTATTTGAAATCTGTGACTGGGTTCATATACTGTACCAAGCTATACAACATATTCCTTTGGACTCTCTGATATGAATGCTGCACCATTAAGGCATAAGTGAATATTGCAGATAGTTGTAGAACACACATTGTTATATGTCTGGCGTAATTAATTTGGACTCGTTATCAACAGATGCATGTTCCCGGTCATGCTGGCTTTCCTGGAAATGAAGCAGCTGATCGATTAGCAAAAGAAGGAGCTGGAAAATCATTATCTTAGCATTTTATAACCCAAATACTACACTTAATGATAAGAATAAAGATTACGCTTGTTTTAAGTTCATTTTTGTTGAGTCTCCATATGCTTTAGAATAAATGAGACAAATATTTCGCTTAAATGGTGAAGAATGTAAATGCTTTTTATCTACCCTATATGTTGCCAGAGCA